>PVJI01002843.1:0-136575 GCA_004026765.1 Micronycteris hirsuta
AAAAAAAAAAAAAGAATCCAGAAAAGGCCTGAGCTTAGGGCTTTGACTGTTTCCCCTCTGAAAGCAGGCTATTTTTATACCATTGGCAACCCCACCTCAGGCAGCCAACATCATGACCAGGTAGGAGTCACTGGGAGACACCCGTTCAGAGAATCAAGTCACCGTGTGTATTCCTAGTCACCTATCCTGACTACCAGTCATCCCAATCAACCCTTGCCCCTTGTCACTGCTGACTCCAAACATCACAAACCCGATACCTGGTTGCCTGTCCTCTCTCTCTCCTGTCTTCCTCACACTTCTTCCCCCCCCTAACATACACAAACTAAAGGGGAAATATAACTGTGATATTCTGGTTGATGCTACTGTTCTAATGCCACATATGAGACGAGGGTTAAGGAGTGTGGTTGTCAGAGGAGCTGTGCCCTGAAATAATTCCAACGCACATCTGCCCCTAGAATAAGAGCGATGTCTACAAGGAAGGCTCTTTTAGGGGCTATTGCTTGTGTTTTGCTACCAGCTTGACAAAGTTTGTTTGTTTGTTGTTTCTTTTCATGGTAATAGGCTCTGAAACCAGGAATTTGAAGTCTGTTGGCAAATAAAGGTTACTAAAACACACATACAAAGATAACAGAAGATGCTAAAAGAATTAGGAGACCTATGTAACTAAGATCTCATCTTGCTTTGTGATCAGGGTTCAAGATTCAGGACATAATTTTTAGTAATGGACACTCCTCTCACTTCACCCATATCTACTGCACCTACCAGATATAAGAGTTACAGGGTAATTTCCACCTTAGGCTCCTTGCATTTCTAGATAACCTTTTATATACTTTCTCCAACAGCACCCAAAGAAGCTTGGGAGAGCTTTATGAATGGGCAAAGTGAGAGATGCCTGGGTCCAAGATGTGTCATAAGGAGCACTAAAAGTGCCACGTCTGAGAATATCTGTGTGGCCATAAAGGAATGAGAGAAGTTGTTAGGGATCATGCCCTTGTCACACTTCAGTCTGAATCCATCCACACTGTGATCCTTTTAAATTATACAGTTTTATCACCTCAGTCCTATTTTTAAAAGCCTACAGTGGCTGCCCATATCACTTAGTTAAAGCCAATTCAGTATGATGTCTAGGTCTTCTTCTTCATCTGGTCCCTGATATCTCTCTGACTACTTCTGGAATGTGCCAAGAATACTCCAGTCTTAGAGCTTAGTATTTACAGTGTAGTGTGCCTAGAACTCTCTTCCCTGATTATCCCACATGGCTTTCTCCTCACCTCTTGCTTTCCTTTACTCCATAGCATTATACTATATCAAATATACTATAGTTTGCTAATTTGTCTTATTTGCAGTCATTTTCCCCACTAGGGGATAAACTCCATGAGGGCAGTGACTTTTGTATGCTTCTGTTTTCCACTGTATTTCCAGAACCTAGAACAGTGCCTGGCTCATAATAGGCCTGCAGTAAATATTTATAATATGAGAAATGAATGAATACCATCATATATGTATAGGTGAACCTAAACTTGTGTTGTCTTAAAATTGTAGTGTAAAATGACATCTTGATTAAAAAGAATTGTTCAGAATGATTGTATAATCATTTCTAAGTATCAGTGTAATTTTATCACATTCTATTAAAAAGATATTTTTAAAAATCTTGCAAAGCTTTTCTAAGGATTTTTTGAGACAAATTATGTAAAATAATTTAATAGTTTGTAGTGGAAGTAAATATCCATTACTCTTCTCTTCATTAATGTCATCTTACATAGTAATACATTTTCCCAGTGCCTAAGGCAATCATTGATACCCACTGAATATATGTAAACTGTCAAATGAATTACACAACAATTACTCAAAATAATTTGAAATTCTTCTTTTATAGAAGTCAAATAGATATTGATTTTAGAACCCCAGTAATATTATTTAATGTGATTACTGGTCATATTCATTTGCTATGATTTCAAATAACTTTTGGCATATATATATGAAAAATAAAATTCATCACCAAAGAATTAATTATTTCCACTATTTGAGAGAAAGTATCAAAACTTTCTAAAAAATTTTCAGAGTGACGTTGATGATCAATGTAGTAATAATAAGCATTTAAATCCATAGACATATATTTAGAGCATTTATAATCCTTCCTTGGGAATTCCTTTGAAAGAAATAGTATTACTCAGCCACATTTTATTAAAAAGTGCATTTTTTCCACCAGGATGTCTGGTATTCTACCACTAAAGGCCTATTTCTATGAATTTATAGTGTGTTCTGGGAATTCCTAAGTATGAGACTTGAGTATACTTCTGTTCCGGCCTTCGGTGGTGCACTCCGCCTCCTCTTCCGGAGGAAGGTCAGTCAGCCTTGGATTTTCTTTCTTACATATCAACAGAATAAAGAGGAATGAGGAGGAATGCCGGTCTTTCAGAATCCTGTTAAGAGTAGAGGTGTGGTTCTTAGGCAGATTAGCAAGTGATCTCTGAGTTACGTGATTTCATCTCTAAGGGTCCCCCTACTTAATATTGTAAAATGAAGAAGCATGGGATCATGGTGACATTTTATAACTGCGTTGTCTTTTTTAACATTGTATTGAGATATAACTCACATACCATATAATTTTTCCATGTAAGGACTACAATTCAATGATTTTTAGAATAATCAGAGTTGTACAACCATTATAATCTATGTTTAGAACATTTTTCCCTCAGAAAAAAGGAGCCCTGTACCCATGAGCAGCCACTCCCATCCCTGCCCCTCCCAGCCCCTGGGAACCTAAGTCTACTTTCTATCTCTGTAGACTTGCCCATTCTAAAAATTGTATGTAAGTGCAATTTTAACAATATGTAATCTTTTGTTACTAATTTCATTTACTTAGAATAATGTTTTCAAGGTCCATCCATCTTATAGGATGCATCAGTATTTCATTCATTTTTATTGTCAAATAAGTTTTACTATATGAATGTGTCACATTTATTTATCCAACTATCAGCTGATGGATATTTTGGTGTTCCCATTTTTGGCTACTGTGAATAATGCAGCTATAAAACATTTGTGTACGACTTTTTGCTCATTGTCTTTTTTATTAAATTTTGGGGCGACATGGATTAACAGGGTCATATAGGTTTCAAGTATACATTTCCATGATATGTGACCTGTATATTTATTGCACTATGTGACCAACGCCCAAAGTCAAACTGTGTTCCATATACTAGGCCCCCTCCACAACCCGCGGAGATTCACAAATGCTGCAACTCCACAGTCTAGCTCTCAAACCCCAAAATGCTGTGTGATTTTTGCATGTACATTTAACTTCTCTGAGCCACTGTTTTCGAATTTGCAACATGTCCTGGCAGAAAGTAAGTACTCAAAAGTGACTTTTATGCAGAAAACTCAAAAAATGTCCAAACATGTTTAAACACCACAGTTGACCTGAAACCAGATATTCCTCTTCATTAAACTTACCCAGCTAATCCAAAAAAATAGGGAAGTTTGTGTGCACCATCGTCATATTAATGGTTGGATCTGTGTCTGTTTTTATAACTACCTTACAAGATAGCTGGTTAGGAAGTTCTCCCTCTCTGAGACAATTTAAATCATCTAAATTTTGCAGGCAAAATTTGAGGAATAAAGAATAATCTGCAATCTATAACATTTGGTAATAGAGTGAAAGCTCAATTTAATATAGCATTTTTTATTAATAAAAGTGACTAGTAAAGATTTAAATAATACTTATGAGATGAAATATTATTTTATTGACTTTTTGTGTGTACCAGTTTAACAATATAAAAGGAAAATGGAGAAATAGTAGTATGCTTTAATCATCTATCATTAGTCAAACTATTTTTTCATTCAATCTTAGTATAAATTGCTAATTTCCATTTTCTATAAAAATCAATTTTAATGTAACAGTCTTGATCTCAATCTATTCCATAAAACTGGAACTTACCATATTCAAGTGTTTACAATGGTTCAAACTTTTATAGGAAAATACATGGAGAGCATTTCTCTTTTTTTTTTTTTCTGACTATAGTACATTAAATCTCCAGAGGGGGCAGATGTTTAGCAATATATTACTTATCACTATGTGACTGTATTAAAATCTAACTCAGAAATGTCTTTTGCAATCAGCAGTGACTTTTTTCCTGAATTTCACCTACCAGGCGGTCTTGAGCAAATTCTGTGCCTTTAGAGACAATCTGTAGACAAGTAGTTTTCTTTATTTATGGCTTGTTTTACAAGGGTAAAACCAGCTCAGGAGGACTTTTATTACTTTTCCAAGGACATGATCATTTTTTTTCTCCTTTATATTCTGAACAGCTTTCTCTTCCTAGAAAGTAAACACCTAAACACCACAGTTGACCTGAAACCAGATATTCCTCTTCATTAAGCTTATCCAGCTAATCCAAAAAAATAGGGAAGTTTGTGTGCACAGGCGTCGTATTAATGGTTGGATTGATTTCTGCTTGTTCATACTGTAATGAAATGTTTCCCCTAAGGTTCATTCATCACTTTAAAAAATTAAGCCAATTTAGAAGTATAATTTGAATGTATAATTGAATTTGTCACTTGATCTTAGCCTTTACAAGTTAATCAAATAACAGAGACTTAAGGAAGTTTCCCACACATGCTCCTGTTCATGGGCAGCCAATCATCCCCTGAAGAGAATGTCAGATTCTTTCAGGATCTTTGTTGATTAGATCCTCATTCTTTCTTCAGAGGACTGAATCTTTTTGTGTGTTTTTTTTTTCCCTAGCAATCAAGATTCATGCTATCAGTCAAACTGAAAGGAAGAAATGGCATAATTTTAGCTAAAATATGGGAAATGACAAATAAGTGAAATGTGTTAACTGAAGTGGAAAAGAAATGTGTAATTAAGCAGCACAAGGACCGTATGTCAGATTCTTCTCTAGTAATAGATAGGAGGCGAGTTTAGACTTTTTGCAAAGACCAACAAAGCTGTCAGGAAATTTCAGTCCTCTATATGATTCACTGGACTCATTGGGATATCTCACTTCAACCAACAACTGACGTGTTGGTTTGTTTTTGTTTTTGTTTCATTAAGTGTAGGAGGGTAGATCAATTACTTGTAAGCTATGACAAATTAAGTGAAGCAAATTATAATGGGAAAAAGATATATGCGTGGTTTAAATGATTTAAGCACATGCAAGAATAGGTTTATTTGTAATCTTGAAAAATCTGAATTGCTACCTTTCAAATCCTCCTCAGTCCTGTGTCAAGCATGTTTTGAAATTTTTAGTGAAAATATGTGCCGCATTTAAAATAGCATCTGCTTTCAGTGTTCCAGTGACGCTCTAGGCATAGAGACCTCTTTAGATTTTTCTCTAAAAAGCCAGGAGGCTGGACACTCAGATTCCTAAAGGGATTTGTGGTCCTGCATTGTGTGAGCAGAGCAGCACCTCAACACCAGGTGACCTCACTTCCCCAGAGCTAGATTGTCCCATTTGGCGAAAGAGAATGGCAGGATCTGAAAGTTTCAGTATGCAAATATTTCTAAACTCTGAAGGAGATATAATTAAATGTATGTCCCATGATTAGAATTCATATTCTTTATCCTAATCAGTGATTGCCAAGATTATTATGTTTTAAATACTAGTTGCATTTTGTTCTTAGAATCAATATCATTAACTCGTTTTTTAAATAGGAATGTGCAATGCAAGAACAATGAATTGAACGTCCTCTACATTTGGCAGTTCTGAAACTCATAATAAAATATTCAACATTTCAATGCTAACATAGCTCCTGTTGGCTAAGTAGGAAAGACTTTTAACCTTGATCTCCTACCCATTCTTGCGTCTTGGAAATATGGAAAGTTAGAGTCCCTCAGACATTTTACCTGATTTACCTTCTTGTGCAAAGTATACATGGAAGGATCCAGGATATTGGAAGCCTACTAGGTGTCAAGTTTTACTTGTGAATTACAAATATATTTCACATATATTTGATTCCCTTGCATCGTCAACAGTTCTCTCTTCATTGAGTTCTTTCCTTCAGTTTCCAGTCTTTTTCGAGACTCTTCCATTCAAAGAAATAAATTTTTTTATCTCAGTTCTCCTTCAAACTGCTGCCCATCTTGCTTTTTCTTCACAGGCAATGTAACATAAAAGTCACTGTCTTAACCACTTTTAAGTGTACAGCTGATTCGCATTAAATATATTCAGGCCATTGTGCAACCAATCTCCAAAACTCTTTTGATCTATAAAACTGAAACTATCTCTGATAAAAAAAAAAAACAACTCCTCATTCCCCTCCCAACTACGGTCCCCTGGCAACCACCATTCTATTTTCTGTGTCTATCAATCTGACTAGTCCAGGTGCCATATATAATTGAAGTAGAATCGTATAGTATTTGTCTATTTGTGTGGCTGTTTCACTCAGCATAGTGTCTCCATGTTTCATGCAAATTTTAGCATGTGCCAGGATCTTCTTTCTTTTTAGGACTGGATAATATTCTTAAGATTTGCTTATACATTTATCCATTCCATTGTCGATGGACAGCAGGTTGCTTTCACAATTTGGCTTTCGTGACTCATGCTGCTGTGAACACATGTGTTCCGATGTTTTTTCAAGACTCTGCTGTCAATTCTTATGAATATATACCTAAAAGTGTAAATGCTAGACCATTTGGTAATTCTATTTAAATTTTTTAAGGAACCGTCATACTATTTTTAATACCAGCTGTACCATTTTACATTCTCACCAGCAATGTACAAGGGTTTCAGTTTCTGCACATACTCACCAACACTTACTTTCTTTGTTTTTGCATCCTAATGGGTATGAAGCAGTAGCTCACTTGTAAACCTAAAATTCTAGACTTTCAAAGTGTGGATTACAAATGACCTATATTTGAATCATTTCATTAACACATTGGAAACATCCAGACTCCCGAATCAAACCTCTGAGCACTGGGCCTAATTAATAATTTAACAAGTTGCTCAAATGACTCTTGTGAGGACTTTTGACACACAGTTTACCATTTTGGATGGAAGTGATGTGAACAAGCCTCTGAGTCAGAAAGAAAACACCCAGCCAACCCCGTAAATACTGTGTAGAATTGAATACTCGCTGTACAAACTCTCATTTTTTTGTCTGAGTAAATAAGTTGAAATCATGTAGAAACAACTAACAATTTGTCACTTCTTGATGTGTAATTTTGCAAGTATAACTAAGTCTTTGAGCCACATAGTGACGGTTTACAGCGTGTCGCTGAACGTTACGGTTGTCGTCCCTGAATTGAGGGAAAACTATCAGCACTTTCATTATGTCGATGTGTGTGTGCAACTCATATAATGGTCTCTACTTACTGTTATCCTGACAAAGATTTTTCTTTTCATCCATTTTCCTTCTTTTGAGCACTAAAAGTCAGGGTTGACATTTCAGTTCTTTTATGATTATCTGAGTTCTTCACACGGACTACTGTGCTAGGTACTATTTATTTTCTACAAACGGTAGATAGTGCCTCAGATCTTAGCTATTTAGAAAGGTGCTTATTTATTATGCAAGAAGACCTTAGGGACTGAAATATAATGGTGTCCAAAATGACAGTAGGTAGGAACATTAGCTGAAGAGGAATAAAATTAGTTTTCGCTCTGAATGAAGAATAAGTTAAAAGGTGCTTAATGTCAAAATTTGAACTAAGAAACTTAGTTTATGCCAAAGAACTTTTTAAAATTTAAACTACTTGTACTGATTTTGCGCCAGGAAAATTACATTTATAAAATTGTATATAAGCAGACCCTTCACTTCCAAGATCTTGGGCATTTTTCCAGAGTTTTTAGATTTATTATGTTTTCTGTAGCTCTGTGCTTATACTTTTGTGCTTCGGAAACCCTGTCTGCTTTCAGCAATTAATAAAAATGTTACAGGTTTTGATGTGCATCACTGCAGCATATGAACTAAATTACTTTCCATCTGCAGGTTTAAAGCAGAATAAAACTCTTTGTGATAAAGTTTCATACTGTTCAGTTATGAGTCGCTGAACCGTGGAATGCAATGAGCCAATACCAAGGCAGCCAGGAAGAGTGGCTGCATTTTGTTCCAGTTTATATCATTCCAGCTAAATAGTCTGCTGTTCTAAGAGGTTTTAAATGCCAAGCCCCTATGTGGCTTTTAAAAATTAATGAAGAGTTTTCTGACCAAAGCAACTACTGAGCTCAACTAAAACATGGCATTGGATGGCATCCTAACTTGTCCGTCATGGCTTAACGATTGCAGTTGCCAATTCAGTGCTGAAAACTCTGCTCTCAGAGGTATTTAAAGAACAAATATTACAGCTGATTATATCTTTACTAGAATATATTTGACATTCACTATTCAATGCTTCCACCCAAGGGTAAAATCAAAATTATATCTCCTTCTACTGATTACGCTGTGTGTACCTGCCTTCTTCATTGCTTCTTCCCTTTAGTTCAGTCCACCATGTTAGAATTATAGCTTATGCAGGTAGTGTACTCACTTATTTTTTACTACAGTGTAAAGAAATTTACATATATGTGCCTACATGTATATATAAACAGGATGGGGCAAAAGTAGGTTTAAAGTTGTTCATATGGAAAATAATACAATGATTAATAAATAGTAATAAAAGAATAAACTCTGTGTTTTGCATACTCACAATGTAAACCTATTTTGCCCAACCTTGTATTCTAAAACAAAGAATGGTGATAGGTATTATTTAGATAGCAATTATAACATCATTACAAAGATAAGGAGTAGTGCATTAATAACATTAAGGATAGGATTATGTTTATTTATATGCATACCATATATTATATGTTTATTTATATGCATATATTTATATTTGTTGCCTGCAATAAAGAATCAAACTCTAAATGCATAAATTAATTAGGTAGAGTTTGCTGGGTTAGTTTTGTGTGGGTATAAATAATCCCATTTGATCCTTAAATTCTTCCACAGACATTGCCCTTAGCTTTTTTTGTTCTTCTGGATAATCAACCCAAAATTCCTCTAGTCCCAGGTTGGTTCAGTTACTCCCTTTTAATAACTATTTTATTCCCTTAGGGCATGGGGTGGTACCTCTTATACCACTGCAATGACTTTTCTGTGAACCTATCTCACCAACTCTACTATAATTTGCTTGAAGTCTACTAGAAATTGTCTTCTCCCTTTCCTCTTTTTATAGCTTTTGATTAGATCTACTTTCTGGTATATGCATTTTGTCCTCCAAATGAGCCATTATGTTAAATAGCATGTCCGCCCATCCCTACTACAATGCATTCTCTACTCTTAGGTCACAATTTGGATACTGGCAAACTGGCTTTTGTCTTTGGTGTTAGGCTACGTTTGTGGACTTCCCCTAATGTGGACATCATCATCCTAGAATATTTCTGTTCCCTTTTCTATTTCTAGTTCCCTTTTGAAGAAAAGACTTCTAGTTTTTTCTATATTCCCCTGGATATCGCATGGCCAAGTTGTCTTCCCTGTATTACCCAAACCTGGCTATTACATTTCCTTTAAAGCAAGGGCATTCCAAAGGGTTTAAATTTGGTTGTACTCTGAAAGTTTAATCAGTTGTTCATTTTTTTCTTTTTAATAATTTATTTGTATTGTTCAAATACAAATTGCAGTTGGCATACAGTATTATGTTAGTTTCAAGTGGACAACATACTGATTAGTCATTTATATGACTTAAGAAATTGTCACCACAAGTCTAGTACCCACATGGTACCATACTTAGTTATTACAATATTATTGACTATATTTTCTATGCTGTATTTTATATCCCATGACTGTTTTTATAGCTGGTAATTTTCATATCTTAATCCCTTCTCCTTTTACACCCATTCACCAACCCCCTCCTATTTGACAACCGCCAGAATGTTCTCTGTACTTACAAGTTTGTTTTTGTCTTGTTTATTCAATTATTTTGTTTCTTTTAGATTCCACATGTAAATGAAATCATATGGTACTTGTCTTTCTCTCTCTGACTTATTTCACTTAGCATACTATCCTCTAGGAGGTCTATCCTTTTATTGTAGATGGCAAGATTTTATTCTTTTTTATGGCTGAGTAATATTCCGTTGTATATATGCCCCACTTCTCCTTTATACAGTTTTCAATAGATGGACACTCGAGCCACTTCCATATATTGGCTATTGTAAATAAATGCTACAATGAACGTAAGAATACATATATCTCTTCAAATTAGAGTTTTGAATTTCTTTGGATAAACACCCAGGATTGGAACAGCTAGGTCCTTCTTTGTCTCTTATTAGAGCCTTTGTTTTAATGTCTATTTTGTCTGGTATAGGTATAGCTAACCTAGCTTTTTAAAAAAATTCAATTTTCAATAACTATCTTTTCCCATTTCTTTACTTTCAGTCTCTGTGTTTCTTCTGCTCTGAAGTGGGTCTCTTGTAGGCAGCATGTGAATGGGTCTTATTTTCTTATCCAGTCAACCACCCTCTGTCTTTTGAGCAAAGCATTTAATCTGTTTATATTTAAAGCAATCACTGATAAATATTACTTATTGCCTTTTCATTATTCATATTTTTGATGTACTTTTTCTTCTTATTTAATAAGTCCCTTTAACATTTCTTATAATACTGGGTTGAAGGTAATGAACTCTTTAGTTTTTCTTGTGTGAGAAGCTCTTTATCTATCCTTCTATTCCTAATGATAGCCTTTCTGGGTAGAGTAATCTTGGTTGTAGGTTCTTGCTTTTAATTACTCTGAATATTTCATGTCAGTCCTTTCTGGCCTGAAGATTTTCTGTTGAGAAATTAGCCAAGAGTCTTGTGGGAGCTCCTTTGTGGATAACCAATGGCTGTATTCTTAGCATTTTTTAAGATTTTCTCTTTGTCTTTAACCTTTTGCATTTTAATTATGATGTATCTTGGTATGGGCCTCTTTGAGTTCATCTTATTTGGGACTCTCTGCACATCTTAGGCTTGTATGTCTATTTTTTGGGGGGGGGCAGGCTAAGAAAGTTGTTATTATTTTTTTCAATGGGTTTTCAATTTCTTGCCCAATCTCTTCTTCTTCTGGTATCCCATGATGCAAATGTTGGTAAACTTGATGCTGTCCCGGAGGCCCCTTATACTATCCTCAAATTTTTTATTCTTTCTTTCTTTTTGCCATTCAGTTCAGGTGTTCTCTGTTATCTTGTCTTCTAAACCACTGATTCAACCGTCTGCTTTATCTAATCTGCTATTGATTCACTCTAATGTCTTCTTCATTGTAATTATTATAGTCTTCATTTCTGACTGGCTCTTTTTTATGTTTTCTATTCTTTATCAAAGTTATCACTGAGCTCATTGAGAATCCTTATAACCAGTGTTTAAAGTCTGAATCTGATAGATTTCTTGTCTCCACTTTGTTCCAATTTTTCACCTAGAATTTTTGTCTTGTTCTTTTATTTGGGACATGTTTTTGTCTCCTCATTTTGGCTGCCTCCCTGTGTTTGTTTCTATTTATCAGGTGGACTCTTACATCTCTCAGTCCTGATGGAGTGGCCTTACATAGTAGGTAGCCTGTACAGCACAGTGGTGCACTCTTCCTAGCCACCTGATCTGTATGCTCCAGGTATGTCCCTTGTGTGGGTTGTAGTTGAGCATTGATTGCTGTTGGCATGTCAGTGGGAGGGATTGACCTTCATGCCGATTGGCTATGAGGACTGGCCATGACTATAGTGAAGGAGCTGTAGTACAGTGGTTGAACCCATAGAGTATGTTCCCTTTAATGGGGCTCTGGTGCCTACCTAGTTTGCTCTTTGAGTATATGTTTTGTGTAAATGATTGTGTGGAGTTCTAGTGTGGTCTGAAGTTGACCACCAGATGTGTTGGTCCTTCTGGGGAGGGACACTTGTATAGGCCAAGTTCAGCCACTGTCTGTGCTCTGCCTGGAGCCACACTATTAGAAACTACAGAATGATCTGCAAAAGGTTACCACTTGTGCTGGGCTTGGAGGTGCCCAGGAGAGCCTAAGCTGAGAACTGAGGCTGGCTGCCGCTAGTGCCAGGCTGAGGCAAGAAGTGTATGGCATGCCAAGGCCAGATGCTGCTTGTTTGGGATTTGTAAACCTTTGAGGTATTTAAGGAAAGTACAAGACACAGCCAAGAAAGGCCATTTGGATGGAAAAGACACTGGAAATTGTTTGGGTGGGATGGCATCTCAGAATCACCAGGATGGCATGAACAGTGTTAGCCAAGTTGATGGAGACTCAGATATGACACCTGCCTGAGCCTTCAGGAGGAGGGCTCAATTAAAAAAAAAAAAAAAGTGGCTTCTGCCAGCACTTCTGTTTGGGAGAAAGCTGCTCCTCCAGCCCTGGCCATGAAGCCAGACAATTCAGTTCTTCTCCCTGTGTCCCTTGTATATTTCAAGCTGCTTCAGTGTTGGAGCTCTGAGTGAGTCCATTAGCAGGTATATCCATGTGTGGGGCATTTAAGAAGGACTCTTGGGGCTTCAGCAGCCCTCCCCTTCACTTACACACAATGCCCACTGGTTTTCACAGCCAGAAGTTCTGGAGACTGGCACTGGAACCCTGGACTGAGGAGCCCAGTGTGGGACTAGGACCCCTGGCTCCTCAGGAGGAACTTCCACAGCTGAGATGTTCCTTCTGATTTTTAACTGCCACAAATGGGTGTGGGACCAGCTCCTTCTGGGTCTCCACCCCTTCTACCAGTCTTGACATGGCTTCTACAGTGTATTTTTAGAGGACTTCTGTTCAACTTGACTTCAGGCTGTTCTCAATGACAATTGTTCTGTGGTTTAGTTGTAATTTTAACATGGTGGTGGGAGAAAGGGAGCACAGTGTTGACTAAGTCTGTCATCTTGACCTTAATGAGTTGTGTAAACCGCAGAAAGCTATTCCAAATAAAAATTAAGATGGGCCCTGGCTGGTGTGGTTCAGTGGTTGAGCGCTGGCCTGTGAATCAAAGGGTTGCTGGTTCGATTCCCAGTCCAGAGCACATGTCTGGGTTGTGAGCCAGGTCCCCAGTAGGGAGCACGAACGAGGCAACCACACATTGATGTTTCTCTCCCTCCTTCTCTCTCCCTCCACCTCTAAAAATTAAAATAAATAAAATCTTAAAAAAAAAAAAAACCCGAGATGGGAGCTCCATGAGGGCAGGTAGATTTTTACTCACATTATTTGGGCTCTCGCTAATCATCTCCCTGCCTTTTTTCTAAAAAGCTCTCTTGAATCTCTCGTTTTACCCTGTGCCTATATAACAGTATCAACATAACAATAGACAGTGTCTGTATAACTGAGTAGTGTCTATATAACAGTGTCTCTAAACTTCAGCTAAGATAAAAATACAGTAAGTACTAAATTAACATTTTGTATTAGGATGAGTATAAAAAATGTACCTCAGGCAACACTTTAAGAACCTACTTAACCCGCATGTGGATGAATTATCATTCTCATTGTACAGTGTCATATGATCTAACCTCTGTTTATCAAAGCATTTCTCATGAAAATTGTGTACAACTTCAAAATAGGAAAAAACACATTTTCTCTGCCACAACTTTAGTACAGTACAGGTCCATCTTCTCCAGTCCTCCCTTCGCCTTTTGAGTGGGAACAGCCTCCATCGATTGTAGTTCATCTCTGACTGTTCTACACAAGAAGGGACCATTGGAACATATTAGGTGCCATGGAAAAAGAGTAAGAAGTAGAGATTTAGCCTTTTTTAGGGACATGAGGAATAGAGCAGAGTTTCGTGAAATGAGAAATGGGAGGGCATTTAAGCATAAAGCTAAGGCCAGGAGGGGAATAAAAACAGAGGGCTGGGTCAAGTTGATGGAACGAAATGAAAGATTTGAATGTTCACTATGCGCTGAGCACTGTGGTAAGCATTCTACATGACTAGCTCACTTACTCTTTACAAGAGCCTAGAAAATTTTGTACAAGTACCAGATCTTTCAGAGTATAAGATGCACTCCCCCCAAATTTGAGAGGAAAATGGGGTGCATCTTATAGTCCAAATGTAGCTTATCTGAGTTCTGTTCACATTTACATTGGTAAAATATTATGTTA
The DNA here is from genome assembly GCA_004026765.1 of Micronycteris hirsuta. Taxonomy (NCBI): domain Eukaryota; kingdom Metazoa; phylum Chordata; class Mammalia; order Chiroptera; family Phyllostomidae; genus Micronycteris; species Micronycteris hirsuta. The sequence goes on from PVJI01002843.1 coordinate 14,011, forward strand.
TTTATGTTATTAAATATTTTACCATGTTTTTTGCTTCAATTTTTTTTTCCCTATTTTCCTCCTCTAAAACCTAGGTGCATCTTATAGTCCAGTGCATCTTATGGTCCGAAAAATATGGTATTTCCCATTTTGTAGATGAGAAGACTGAGACTCGAATTTTTCATTTTTCTGTAGTTCCACATTAAAAAATAATGACACAGCCCTGACCAATGTGGCTCAGTTGGTTGGAGCATTGTCCCTTAAACCAAAGGGTTACAGGTTCCATTAATGGTCAGGGCACATACCTAGTAGGTTCATACCAGAAGCAACCGACCAATGATTCTCTCTCACATCATTGTTTCTCTCCTTCCCTTCCCCTCTCTCTAAAATCAATAAGCATGTCCTCAGCGGACGATAAAGAAAAATGGCATAAATAAGCACCAGTAAAACTATCAAAATCTGAATAGGATCAGAAGATGGTACTGATGTCAATATCCTGGGTGTGGTAGTTTACTACAGTTTTGCAAGATGTTACCTTTGGGAGAAACTGTAAAAACTCAATTTTTAGGAATTCTTTATATTACAAGTCTTAGCCCTTTACCTGTCATATATTTTGTGAATGCATCCATCTAATTTTTCACTTGCTTTTTCTTTTTTTATAGTTTCGTGTTTGTGTAGCCAAAGGTATTAACTTGTTTTTATTTTTACTTATGAAACTTGAGAACTAGAAAGCCTTTCCTTATGCCAATGTTAAAAAGCAATTTACCCATGTTTTTTTCCAGTACCTGTATGGTTTCATTTCTTATGTTTAGATACCTAAATCCATTCTTAGACTATAGAGCAACTCTGGTCCCTAGGGAAAACTGATAAGAGATTTCAAGATGACATTTTTTACTCATTAGTCATGAAAGGTTTTCTTAGCATATTGATCTCCACACATTTTTTCTCTGCATGATAACTACCAGATAACTAATGGCATTTGATTATTGCTCCTGCGGTACTTCCACAGAAGAATGTAATCAGGAACAAACTTCCAATCGAAAGTAAAAGCATCACTTCCCTGGACTCAGGGGATTTTTATCAGAACTGTTAGAATGGTGTTTTAAATTCACGCGAATTTCTAATGCAGACAAAATCGTTTATCAGCTGGCTCCTTTTTTAAAATAGTGAGGAATTTCTACACTGTAAGTATTTATACTGTTTGTGGCTGTTTTCAGTGCTTTGCCTGGTATTATGAAGAACATAAGGGTGACGGCAAAGCAGACCACAAGGCCTGGAGTCTGTGCACACCCGGCAAGCGTTTGGCTCACCTGGGATGAGCAGTCAGCGTTCTGCAGCACTTCTCACTCTAATTACTGATTTCTACTCTAGGTAGAAACATATTGCCAATAGTACATATTGCCGCTCTACATAACGCATTTTTTTCAGATTTCATATTATTTACCACCACTTTCAGATGTGTGGAATAATATCTACTTATGACAATAGGTCCAGGCAATTCACATATTATTAGCATATTGTCATTATTTAAATCATACCTCTCTCCAAAAGAAAAGCAATACAATGAAGTAAAGATAAGGGACTAAGCTGAAGTAGAAATAAAACACCATAAATAACAGCATAAGTTAAAATCAATTTCAATTTCTAATAGATCGTCTGGGATCTTCTAACTTTAATATCTAATTTTCTTTTCCAAATCAGTAATGCTAAATTCAATGAAATAATATTTATAATACTTTGCTATTATCTTTGAAGTTTGTATTGTATAACAGTGAAATTATTACTTCAGGTATAATATTGTTTTATTTTAAAATATATATATTTATATCATATTTAATAGAACCTTACATTTCTTTTTTTATTTTGTTGTTGTTCAATTACAGTTGTCTGCATTCCCCACCCCCACTACTCCTCCCCACCCAGCCAAACCTTACATTTCCATTGTCCCAAATTTTAAAAATACAAGGATGCTGATGAATTACTGCAGTCAAAATACTTCTATCTTCAACTATGATTAAAGCAGCATAATATAAAATTATTTTTATCATAAACAGAGATAGTTCTTACAAGTCACCAATATGTTTTCACAGTAGGAAATTAAGTTTTTAGCATGTAGTTTATTTCTGTAAGTAATCCAGTGGAACCAATCCCTGCTTCTTGCATAGTGTAGTATTTTTGGAAGCTGTTAATCCAAGGTAGTTTCTGCAGCCATCATTCCATATCCTGCTACTAGTTCATATACAGAAACAATGTGAAAAACTATTTTAATTTTGCCTGGACTTGAAGCTACACAATGCCAGATCAGAAAGTTAAAGTAAAAGTAGTATATTAAATTAATCATGCAAATTTGATACAGATTAGTTAGTACTGATTAAGTATAGATTACTTAGTATCAATTAGTATAGATTAAAAAACTCATAATACAAAATTGAAGCCCTACCTATCCAGTGTGTTGGCATACATAGCTATGACTCTGAATTGCAACAGTAAATTTGCTGTTACAAAACAGAGTATACGATGCATTCAAAAGACAAACAGTTCATATGTAGATTGCCCACCTTTGAATTACTTATGTTACTGATCCCCAAGTAAGTGTGTTTAATTAACCATTGGATATAAACTTTTAACATTGTTGGTAATTTTTTTTTAATCACAAAAAGGAGTTGTAGATTGAGTTTACAAAAATCCTAAAAAACTACTGGATATAATTTAAAGTGCTATAAAATTAAATGTACTGATATATGTGTTTAAACCCACAATGTTGGGTTTAAACAAAAAACCCCAATAGTCAGCTACCAATGCCAAACTTAGAACTATATGTATAATAAAACAGGATATTTGTTTTAATCTTCTCTGGCTACCATAACAAAATACCATAGGCAGCATGGCTTAAGCAACAGAAATTTCCTCTTCACAGTCCTGGGGGCTGGGTTCCAGCGTGCCCAGATTCTGATGATAGCTCTTTTCCTGGCTTCCAGATAGCCAGCTGTTGCTATCGCATTGCTCTTCCCAGTGCGTGCACACTAATGAAGAGAAAGCTCTCTGGGGTCTGTTTCACAAGGACACCAATCCCATCAGACCAGGTTCTCGTCCTCTTCACCCCGGTCACCTCATCTAATGCTCTACTTCCCTTAAGCCCCATCTCCAGGTCACTTGGGAGTTAAAGCTTTACTGTACAGTAGAGCAGGGACACAATACTTAGGTAGCGGTGGGACACAAACTTTCACACTTTCAGTTTCTAACGGTAGTATTGGATTATAAACCTCATTCCCCTGTCTTTAACCTAAACTTTACAAAGTCTTTAAGTATAGCTCTCACCATGCTTCTCCTTTGTTTAAAATCTGTAAATGGTTTCTCCCTACCCAAAGTCCTTAGTGTGACCCTTTATAATCTGACCTCAGATTATTTTACCAGTGTTTTCCACTATTTATCCCTGACAGAACCCAGACATATAATAAATAGATTATATCCAAAGAACACTTCCAGACAGGCCCTTCTCATAGAAGTTAACTGACACTCTAAGAGTAGGTAGTAGAAGGAAATGAGGAAAGTTGATGGAATGTGAAGAAAATTAGTTGCAGGCAAATGAGAGACACCACCCAGTTCGGGGCACAGAGGAAATGGGTAATGTTCCATAAACATTTATGGAGCAGCACTGAAATCAGTCCAAAAAAGGCAGATAACAAATGTGAAGTCACAACTGCTTGTCACCATTCACGAAAAAAGATATAATTATGTAGTTTACACATGGCATGTGCTTTATACATTTTGCATTGAAATTCTCTTTCAGACTTTAAAAAATACTTCACATGATACATTTAGTATATATGTGATGTTTCCTCCATCCTTAATCCTCTTGCCTTCTTTGCCGTCCTGGGGAAGATGAGTGGCATAGCTAGTGTAGTGCGGAGTTTAATCCTGTGGCCGACACTCATGTTTTGGACCACCAAATGATTAAGGCATACAGATTTTAGCAACATTTTTAAATAGAGAATTTACATTTAAATTTGGATTTTCAGCTACCCTTGAAAAATGATAAGAGCTCTGATTGAGATTTCATTTCTATGCAGCAAAGTTTATTGAGAACAGAGTGGCATTGGCAGATGGCCAAATCCCCTCAAGCAGTTACCTCTGTGACCACTGTGGGCAGTTTGAGACAGACAGACAGACAGACAGACTGTTATGAATGTTGGTTCTGGCAGTTACCAAAAGGGTGGACCTAAGCCTATTATATAAACATTCTGTACCCCCAATATCCTCAGCTGTTAAATTGGTATAACAATAATCTATCAACAATAGGATTATTGTGAAGAATAAGTGAAATAATTGCTGCAAAACATTTTAGCACATAATAGTCACCCTACAAATTTTAGTTATTTAAAAATAATGCCATTGTCCTTTAGTTTTGTTAGTATGAAAAAGGGTACAAAATTAAGAGTAAAAGTAATGAGATGCTGGGAGGAAAAAACAGTAGATTATTTTTTCTTGGGAGCATGGTTTTCCTATTAATATTAGATGTAAATTAGGAATAAAGGACAGAAAGCTTAAACCACCTTCCTTTCTTATGAAGAAAAAGTTTTCCTGTGATTTCCTTCATGATAATTTACCATTCTGTTTCTAATACCTGTATAGGCACCGTCTCATCCAATTTAAGGGTACTACTTCCTCCACTGTGCCCTAAAAATGAATATATCACTGCAAAGTTGTACTGGAACCAGATTATAATAGCTCACAAAGACTCAATTGTTAAATGCTTACTAATTTTGCAAGCCAGTGACCTTATGTAGCTAAGTTGAAATCAGCCATGATAAAAATATTGGCACTGTGGAAACCAGAAAATGTTGCAAGTTAGAGCTTTTTAATTTTTTTCTTGAAGAGTGTTGTTAAACATTTATTAGCACACCATGATCCAAGTCTTGCTTCTGGTTCTATCTAAGTGTCTTTCTTCAGAAATCCATAGATTCTCATTCTCTCACTTAAACTTAGACTTCTCCCACATTTCAAACTAAAAATCTTCTTAACATCGAAGGAAAGAAACAACAACACAAAAGGCAGCCCACAAAATGCGAGAAAATATTTCAAGTCACATATCTGACAAGTGGTTAATATCCAAAGTATGTAAGGAACTCATACAACTCAAAAGCAAAAAGAAAAAAAATCCTTCCAAATAATCCGATTAAAAATGAGCAAAGGACCTGAATAAATAATAAACATTTCTTCAAAGAAGACATACAAAGGGCCAAAAGGTATATAAAAAACACACTCGACACCAATAAGCATCAGGTAAATCTAACTGAAGCCCCATTGAGATATTACCCCATACTAGAATGGCTTTTGTTTAAAAAAAAAAAAAATGTCTTGGCAAGGATGTGCAGCACAGGGAACCCTTTCACACTGTTGGAGGAAATGTTAGGTGGTACAGCCATTATAGAAACAGTATGGAGGCCCCTTTAAAAATTAAAAATAGAACTACCATGTGATCCAGTAATCCCACTTCTGGGTACATACCCTTAGGAATTGAAATTAGGATATCAAAGAGATAATTCTTTGTACTTCACTTCTATGTTCACTCCGACATTATTCACAATAGCTACAGTGTGAAATCACCTAAATGTCCATCAATGCTAGGATGGGGAAAATGTGCTATATACATACAGTTCAATATTATTTATCCTTTAAAAAACAGGAAATTCTGACATTTGCAACAACATATGTAGATCTGGACAATATTATGCTAAGTAAAGTAAGCCAGACATAGAAAGGCAAATACTGTATGATCTCATTTATACATGGAATCTAAAATTGTGAAACTCTGAGAATCCCAGAGTAGAATGATAGTTTCAAAGACTGGAGGGGAAGGGAAAATTTTAAGATGAAGATGAAAGGATACAAAGTTTCAGTTTTGCAAGATGAATATACAATTTAGTGCCTATTGCTTGCAAGCATATATTGTATACTTAAAATTGTCTAACATGGTAGACCTGTGTTAAGTATTCTTACCACATACACATATGCAAAATAATAATAATAATAATAATAATAAATATGAGTGGGAGAAAACTTTGGGAAGTGATGGATATGTTTATAACCTTGATGGTATGTGTCAATCCTGTAGTGGTTTAAGAAAAAATCTAGATTTAAACACACTTCCTTTTTTTTACTATTTATTTTTCATTTTTTATGTTATTACAGTTGTCCCAAATTTTCCCTGTTTGTACCCTCTACCCAGCACCACCACTCCCTCAGGCAATCCCTGCACTGTTGTTCAAGTCCACGGGTCCAGCATATGTGTTCTTTGGCTACTTTATTCCCTATGCTGCACTTCTTAACACAATTATTGCTGCTAATTGCCTGGTAAATATTTTCATATAATCATCCTGCTCTGATCTCAGGCTCAGTATTACTGTATTAGTCTCTTAGGGCTACTATAATCCAGCGCAAAAAGTGGAACGGCTTAAAACAACAGCAAAAAGTTTATCCGCTCACAGTTTCAAAGACCAGAAATCTGAAATCGCAAAGTTGGCGGAGCTGTGCTTCCTCTTGTTTTCCTATCCATTCCCTTGGCTCATGTAACTTACAACATTTTCACTTATTTTATTGTTTACTCTCCTTTTCCCCACACAAAACTATAGGAGCTTGAAAGCAAGGACTTTGTTCTTTTACCATGGCATATTTCCTTGTTCTTGGTAAACATTTCATAGATGTTTATGAATTCTGGTATCAAGATTTTGTCAAAGATGATGTTGGGGGGAGATCAGGGAGGTGATGTTAAGATCAGAAAGTTCAGTGGCTTTATGGCACACAGTTGCTCGTTTGAAATGGCAAGTTTGAATATTGCTGAAGTGCCATGATGTAAATGATTTTCTGAAAGTAAGATTCAGTGGCTAATCAAAGCCAATCATTCATCATTCCTTCCCTAAACCTTTATTTTTCCTGCTATATGCCTGGTACTATATTAAATAACAGGAATATTGCATGCATCTTTCTCTCAATTAGAGAGGAATTTACATATGCATATACAGAATATATATGTGTATATATGTACGTGTTTATATATTTGCACACGTCTATGTTTACGTGTTTATATGTACTTTTATATATATACATGTGCTTATATAGGTATTGCACATAAACATACACACAGAGAAAGAGAGATTTTATTATTAAGTTTTCAAAGAAGAAGAATAGGTATATTTCTCTCTTTTATATAATCAATGCAAATGCTATATAGCACTCTTAGAAATAAAGGCAAATAAAATTTTACAAAGAATCAAATCAAGCTGCACTGTTGAGTACTATTGCAATTTATAAGAGAATAAACTCATGAGATTCATATTTTATTTGTTCTCCTTTTAAGGAAAAATACACAAACATTTTATTGTACTTGAGAGAAAAATACCCCATTTATGATGAAAATGGTCTAAATTCACAGGCAGAATGAAAGTAAAGCATGCGATTCCCTTGTAGTAGGCCTAGAAAAACTCTTAAAGCACAATAGTAACAAATTTTAGAGTACGTAATTCAGGGTAGAACTGCAGAGAGGTTATTACAAGTGAACAAAAAATTATAGAAGTGCAAATGTACTGTGCAGGAAGTATTCACAGATCATAAAATATGCATTGCTACAGAAATTTAACAACTGTATAAATGTGGAGGTTTTATAGTGCATTATACTGAAGAAAAATCCTCGCATAACAAAGTGAAAACAGAAAATTAGATCTGCAGCACACAACCTTCCAGCCACCACTGGCTCTGTGCATGAAGTCAAGGAGCAGGCCGGCAGCGTTTGTGAGGGACGGGAGCCCAGGGACCAAGGTCGTATTCCTATTCCTTCGCTACCAGGCACATGTTAGGCAGGTGGCCTTAACCTCAGCTTTCTGTGCCCCCTGTAGTGAAATTCTTGTTTTAAACAGCACCCACATTTTAAAAGGGACTCAATTACTAATTTCTTCTCTTCCTGAGACCAAAAAGACCCCCTACAAAACTTTATATATATGAAATCCTGACACATCTAATTTAATTAACTTAGAATAAAGCTGAGAAAACCAAAGCCAAGAAAAGTCAGATGACTTGCCTAAAATCACAGAGCTATTAGTCACATAGCTAAAAGGATATGATGACTGAATATACTCTGGGAAATGGGAGAGAGAAAGAGAGCAAGAGAGAAAAAAATGGATTACCTTTGCTTTAAGTGTGTATATGTATATGTGAACAAACAGGTATATGAGATAATGAATGTAAATAACACAAAGTAGAGTTAATATGCAATTATATCATGCAGCTTATAAGCTTTACTCAGAAAAATATAGTGACAATATATGTTTTTATGTCTAAATACTCATCTTTTTTAACCATTGTACTTCTCTCTCACATATTCTTGTGTGTTCTATTTGTGTACATATCATATCCTCCTACATTAAAATAATTACTTTCTTGAAATGGATTTCATTTTAATGGCCCAGCAAATCTGCCCTGCCTTTTGTCGTGGCTGAAAATTGGAGGCGTGAAGTACAGGTTCATCCCCAACGACGTTTCACTAATTCTGGCCATCCCTGCCCACGAACGACTGTCGGGGCTTGCGCAGATGCTACATGGTGCAGAGTACACTCTGCAAGTGCCTGGCGCCTGTTCTAGTCTGGACAGCCTGTGTGTCTGCATTCTATGCACTTTCATCTCTATTCAGTTTAGCTCTGACCTGCAAAGGGGACCAGCTACCTAATTTGTGAGGTCCTGTGCACAATGCAAACATGAATCTCCTTGTCCAAAAATGATTAATAATTTCAAGATAGAGACAGTAGCACATCAAGCAAGTACTAGGCCCCTCTGAGCATGCGGCCCCGTGCGACTGCACAGATTTCATACCCATGAAGGCAGCCCTGCCTGCGAGGGTGAATGGTAGGATTTGAGTGCTGTTATGGCTTTTGGCAGGAATAGAGCTGCTTCCAAGCTAAAGACAGCCTACTGTGCAGAAGTCATTGACTGAATGATGCTTCCTGTCTCGCTCTATTGCACATCCCCCCTGGCTGCCCTGCCATCTGGGTATTGCTCTTTAACTGTTTTCTGTGCATTTCCACATAAACTTCATGGGGACTAGAACTGAGGTGGCCAGAATAATTCCATGTGCTTTTCTACTCTATCACCTTTCTCCTGATTTTTCTTGACCTTGAGATAATATTTGTGACTGTTTCTACCAGTTCTTGGAATAGAAGAATTACTCAGTATGATATTTTTTTTATTAAAATACAGACTTATAGGCAGAATTTAAAGAGACCTAAACCAACTTTGTCATGTTCCAGAAGAACAGAGATGAATCACAGATAAAGTTGCTCAAGATCACAAAGAGTTCCTGGCACAGCCCCCACAGTTCTCTTTCCCTTTGCCAAACACCCACCTTCTGGGAATTATGTTCTGCTTAATGCTATGCTGGCACTTTTTTTATCCAAGTTCTAAACCCATTCTGTTTGGAAGTATGAGATGCTTATTGTCTTTTCCATTGTTACTTAACTCTTTTAAATATAAGGAGCAAACTATAATTTCATTTACTTAACAGTGGTAACTGAGCAATTACTAAGCATTGTGTAAGTGGTGACACAATTACATGAAAAATATAAAAAGGGCTCATGATCTTCAGAAGAATAATCTAAACATGAAGCAACTAAGTAACCCTGGAAGGCAGGTGGTAATTGCATGCCAAAGGCTTTTTAGAGAAAATTACAAGGGTTCATTAATGGGGAGAACAGATGAGATGAGACAGGCTGAGGAGGATCTTGTGGGTTCCCCAAAACCAGGAAATATAGGTCAAGAGAGAGAGGGAAGTGCTAGTTACATGACCAGGGGCCTGGAGACAGATTTAGCATTTTTTCATTGACAGTTTAACATTTTTCTCCCATTAGGCTCAAATGTACTTTGCAAACAAGGATAGTAAAGCATTGAAATACATTGAAATCTTTTGAAGAAAGCAGAATTAAAAATATTCAATACTAAAAGGACTCCATAGCATATGCTTCTAATTTTTGAGTCCTAAGGAATTGCTACCTGCCAGTCTTGCTGAAAGCTAACCAAACACATCATTAACCTTGGTGAGAAGCATCTGAAACTGTATGCCTGCACTTTCACAAATGTCTTTTCTCAGAAAATTCAAGCATTGTAAGAACTCCGTGAAAATGTATAAGGAAGAGCAGGTAAGAGGAGCCCTCCTGAGAAAAGAATTCTGATTTTCACCTAAAACCCACTTTTATAACAGCAGCAAGCCAATTGTGTGTGCTCAACAGCGTGACGCATTCTCAGTTACACTTATCCACACATGCCAGCCCGTGCTAGCTTCTCTGTCAGATAGTATCTTCCAATCTAGATTAGTTAGAAAGTGACTTTAATGTCTCATCTTGTCACGGTTAAAAATAAACCCTTGGGATCTGGAACTTCATACAGTTTGTCAGATATATTTAACTGAGTTAAAGAAGCCATTCCACAGGTCAGATTCCAATGACATTATTATAACATAATAAGAAAGAATATGCACAAACATACAGGAAGCATGGTGTAGTGGAAATATATGAAGTTGTAAATACTTCAAGAGAAAATAATAACAGTAAAATAAACAATGATTTAAGGTTCAAATGGTCTCTGAGGTCTAATGAATGTTAAACAAATGTGGTCTAATCCTGAACTTGGATCCCGTAGAAGAATAATCCTGGCTCCATATTTATCTCTATCCACAGCCTATTTGATATTAGTATTAGATCAATTAACATCAAACTTTGAACATTAAAAATTAGCAATAATATTGGCTATAAGAAACAGAGAGCTCAACCAATTTTTTGTAGTTTTGCTATGTTTGGGAAATTGCCTGCCATTTAAAAAGTTGTTATATGGCCTTGGCCAGGTAGCTCAGTTGGTTAGAGCATTATCCCAACAGACAAAAGTTGCAGGTTCAATCCCCAGTTGGGACACATACAAGAAGCAACCAATGAATACATAAGGAAATTGAAGAACAAATCAATGTTTCTCTCTCTCTCTCAAATTATTTTTTAAGTCCCCAAAACAATCTAATTCAGTAAACCAAGATAGTATAAACATAGTTTTTTCCCTTGGATAATAAAATACAACAAGGAAAACAATAAAAATAACTGTAAAAATAAAATAATTTTTAAATGTCCAAGGAGTGGTTCAGTAATGTATAGGTCTTTTTTTAATAATGTATTCCTTATTTTTATTCCACAAAGCTAAGTTATATATTACCTTGTAAATGTAATATTTTTATATTTGTATGTAAAAACAATGGAAATTGTTGGTAAACCACTTAACAATATTTTGTACTGTTCTTAATTATCAATCTTGAATCATATTCACGCAACTTCTCTTCACCTAGACTGTGCTTCCATGAAAAGCAGTTACCAAAAGACCTTTGTTGTGGTCTTGGTTCTGAAAGTAATTTTGGAAAAACCACTTAATCTCTTCTGATCTCATTTTCTTCATCATAAAATAGAGCTCAACATCTCTCTTACAGCAGTAAGAGCTAAAGAATAAATTGTATAAGAAAATTATTTGCAGCTTACAATGTAACATGCACCTTAGTGATTATTATATTTCTTTGTTTATTTTAATGGATTATTTTCTGCAATGATTCCCAATGAGTTTTAACTCAAAGGTATGTTTATTAACTCGTTTGTTTATATAGTTGATTTAATACATTCTCTTAAATTTATATTTTTACATAATACTTAAAACTACCAAAAACTATTATTGAAAAAATTTGTAAAGAATTATCATCACCTCTCCAGGTTTTGATTTTTGAGGCAAAAGCAGCCAAGATCAGCATAGGCAATATTTAATCATGGGCATTTTAGAAACTGTATGTTCTTCTGTGTGTATGTGCACATCCAAGTGTGCATGTGTCTGTCTATCATTCTTCACAAACAATTAAGAAATGACTTAAGATAGTCACTTACGTACCATCGTGGCTCTTCCATACTGGGATCATTGAGAGACATGACTGGTAATTGCTGGGGCCAACTCAGGACTACGCTTTTCATTGTCATCACAGCATGTTTCTAGGGGTCATAGGAGGGCATAGGAGGGATGTGGCTCAGTTGACTCCATTGAGAGCATGGAAAAAAATAAAGAGGCACCATACATGTCTTGAAGACATGTTGGACTTACGATATTTTCAACTAGGTCATTGATGAAATCAAATGGTGTGCACTTCAAGAAGTCCAAAATATGCACATGAGGAGAAAATCATGAATAACTCCTAAATGGACAACAGTTGAATAGTGTTGCTACTTATTGAATTAAAAAAGATATGATGGAGTAGAATCAAAAGAATAATTCTGTACTGAACATATCAAGCCAGAGATGTACTGTACAACCAAGCAGAGGTGCTGAGCAGGCAAGTGAGTCTAGTAGTCAGAGTTTAGTGGAGAATTCAGTGCTAGAAGTAGGAATTTGGGATTTATTGGTATTTAGATGTTACATAGATCCAGGAGATTTAATATTAAGATAATGACTCAATTTTTTTCATTAAAATTCATTTGAAAGTAGAAATCTGGAAGAAATTGCTCTCTGATTTTACAGGAATTATAACGTATGATTTTTAAGTATTGAAGATGAATACCAAAAATAATCAGTGTGAATCACAAATACAGCCCTATGCAAGCTCTGACTAATCCATTCTCAGAATGCAAGGCCCCTCAGATAGAAACACAATTTCTGCTTCACTCTGACTAGAAACACTAAGACAGGTGAGAATAGAAAATGAGGAGCTCAATGTCCACTGAAACTCAGGACAAAAGCAGCTGAAGACTGCTATTGTTATTCTTTTTAGTGATTATGATTCTGTATTGTACCCTCATTTTGCAATTTGTGAAGGCAAAATGCTTTATAATTGATTTTACTATCTATCACAGCCTACTGTTTATGTGTCTGTTGTTCTTTTTTGTTGCTTTAATACGTAAGCCACTTTTATCCTTTTTAGAATACAAATCATAAAAACAAATGTTTTATAATTAGTAAGTTGAGTCAGTTAATAGATAAATGGCACAAGTTCAACTTCAACAGTGAGGAGCCAAGGCAAAGGGATATTCATTGACTTGCTCTGTGTCATCCAGCAAGTCAATGACAAGAATTGAGAGCTCATATTCCAACAGTGTCAATGTCAAGGCTAGGATGTTGACCTCACTGCCTCCTCAGGTTTCATATGCCAAGCCATCTCTACCCTGTGAAATGCAGCCCACAGTCCCCTTTCTGGATCATAAGTGCCTCTCACTATGGTTTTATCACTCAGGTAGATTGCCTTTACCTGACTCCTTCTACCACAAACACACTGTCTTCAGGAAACACCCCTCCCTAGCATTCACAGAAGATCCCCAGTGAGTGCCTTTTCACCTGCACCATCACACCTCCCCAGCTGGGACACCATCCTGGTCCCAGGTCTGTGTGTGCTTGGGGTTGTGATTCCTGGAACATGGTCAGATTTTTAAAGTACAAAGCTATTACTCTCAAAAAACATGATGAAAATTTTATAATGTAACATGATCAAAACATTAAAATTATAAATGATTCAAAATTAATCCCTTCAGAATTCATGTGTGTTAGCCTGAGCCCCCAGGAGTAGATATCTTGTCAGTTCTGTTCACTGCTTCGTACTTCACAACTGGCACCATGCTTGAGCACTGTAAGCCAACTATAAATGAACCCATGCCATCATACAGGCAGGGCATAGTGGCTAAATGCACTGAGTATGGTGTCAGGTGCACTGGGACAGATCATAGCTCTACCGCTTCCTAGCCATGTGAAGTTAGCAAATTACCTGACCTTTCTAAACATCTACATCCTGGGCTATGAAAACAGATGTAGCTGCCCAGATTTGTGTGAGGCTCAATAAACCACTGCACAAATATAACTTAGAAGTTAACAAGCTTCAGTGTATTTTGGATACTGATGATGAATTATTTAAGAATTGAGAATGCTGTGTGTGTGTGATGATTTAAAATCTGTGCTTCTGCACTTATTCTATCACTTAAAGTGGTGCATATTTGCAAAGATTTAGGCAGCTGCTCTGCCCCCCTTCCTGTCTCTCCCATTCAGTGAAGCCCATGGCCCGCAAAGACAGTGTTGAAATTAGGAAAGTTACAGGTATTGCTGGTAAATTCACTGTCCCCCAACCCAAACGAGGGAATATCATCTGTTGTCAACACAGTCTACTATTAGGCTCAAGCTTCAAGGTTTCCAGACATTCAAGTTTGCCCCAGGAAATCAGGGTCAGGAGACTCATTAAATTCACTGACATAAACCATAGCCAAAGAGTTAGCTGTAGAGCCAATAGTAATTTATGAATTTGTGAAAATGTTATTAATGACCAACATATTTATTTATAATGAAAAGTAAAACTATGCAGCAGACAAGATAGTGATCAGTTGATTTTATTAGAAAAATCTACATTAAAAAGCAAGTAATAGCAAGGAAAATATTTGTTTCATTTTTTTCAGTTTTGTTTTCTTTGAAGATAAGATTGGAAGCACAATATAATGGTTCCTTTGATTAATGCCTTAAGAAATTAAAACAAGGTAGCTTGATACATCCCTTGTTATTGTAAGAATAAACGAGGATAATATTTTTAGTTCCAGGGCACATGCATTCACTTAGTTTGTGTAGAGGAACATGGACAAATCTTTACTCTCTGACCTTTTATTTTTATTTGTTCGGGAGAGGAGAGGATATGTATTGCAAAAGGGCCATCTAAGTCATTTATGATGGGATTATGTGTAACGTGTCTAGTTATTCACATTTCATACAAATGACTTTGACTGAACTTGTATCTTCCCAAATTTCCTAATTAGTAAGTCTGTATCTATTTATTTTTTCTTTCTCTCAAACTTTGGGGTGGAGCCTTACTTGATACCCACATAGTAACCATCAGACATTTCCAGAAAGCTTCTAATTTAGAAATTAGTTTCCAACCACTTTGAAAGCAAATAACATTACGTCTATTCTATTTTGTGCATTTGGGGTCACATAGGGACCCCATCGACTGATAAAATGGTGATGCCAACCCTTTCTACTAAGTTGTCAATAGCCCTAGTTGTGGAGTATACTGATTGTAGCAGAGATGTTTTCCAACACATCGTTTTATCAGCACTTTCCTATCAGCACTAAAGAGAGGCTGTCCATTTAGAAGCATAAAACTAAAATATTTTCCAAGAAGCATCCTTAAGATGGTAAAGTTCACAAAGGGAGATGTCATCTTTGGTTGCATGTTAACTCCATTTCCCAGTAAAGGGCAGATGTCTCACACAATTAACAAAGATTCCATCAGCCCATAAATTGCCTGGCATGAATACCAACCACTTTCATAGTGCTGGGGGTTCTTTGGATGCCTTTCTGCTCTTTTTCCTTAATTAATTTTCTTCAGACACCTAATACCATACTGGAGAAGATAAATTAGTCTAATGTAAGATACTGTAAAATGTCCAGTTACTGCAAAAGATATGGCCAGTTCCTAAAGGAGGAATTTAACTGAAACTAGATCAAAATAGAAAAGTGAATGACAGAATATGTAAATATTCTCACATACTTAGTTACAGATAATTTTATTAAAAAGGCTTTAAAAATAAATATATGAGATAGATGTACAAACACTTAGAAGCATTCAATTTGTTCATCACCTGGTAGGATTTTAGCATATAATATGACAGAATTTCAGAGGAAAATTTAAAGATGAATCTAATATTCAGTATAGTTCTCATTATAAAAATTTTATAAGAATTTTCTCAAACAATCTCCTTATAATTTGAAATGTAAATCTGTAATAATTTTTAAATTGTCTTTCTTTTTCAAAAATATTGTGAAATAAACACAGATGATAACATTACAAATTTTTTATTTACTTTACACATCTTTTTTATTTTTTATTGTTTTTCTCTTTTTCTTATTTTTTTAATTTTTATTTTTTAACTTAGGAAAATACTTTTATGTTCTACAATCAAATACAAAATTTTTAAGGTGTTCCATTTCAATACATACTCAGTAATTAAAATTTATATGAACATGACATTGTATTATATATACATGTATTTATTTAATTACTTTATTGTTGTTCAACTACAGTTGTCTGCATTTTCTCCCCTCCCCTGCCCCTCACCCCATCCATATCCACCTTCCTCCCTTTCTTCCACCCTCCGCCTTGGTTTTGTCTATGTGTCCTTTATAGTAGTTACTGAAAACCCTTCTCTCCACAGTCCCCCTCCTCCTCCCCTCTGGCTATTTATTGTTAGACTATTTGTAATTTCAATGTCTCTGTTTATATTTGCTTGCTTTTTTCTTTTGTTGATTGTGTTCCAGTTAAAGGTGAGATCATATGGTATTTGTCCCTCACTGCCTGGCTTATTTCACTTAGCATAATGCTCTCCAATTCCATCCATGCTGTTGCAAAGGGTATAAGCTCCTTCTTTCTCTCTGCTGTGTAGAATTCCATTGTGCAAATGTACCATGATTTCTTGATCCACTTATTTGCTGATGGGCACTTGGGTTGCTTCCAGCACTTGTCTATTGTAAGTTGTGCTGCTATGAACATTGGGGCACATAGGTTCTTTTGGATTGGTGTTTCAGGGCTCTTAGGGTATAATCCCAGCGGTGGAATTGCTGGGTCAAAAGGCAGTTTCATTTTTAGTTTTCTGAGGAAGTTCCATAATGTTTTCCACAGTGGCTGCACCAGTCTTCATTCCCACCAACAGTGCAGTAGGGTTCCCTTTTCTCCACATCCTCTCCAACATTTGTCTGTTGCTTTGTTTATGATGGCCATTCTGACTGATGTGAGGTGGTATTTCATTGTGGTTTTAATTTGCATCTCTCTGATGGCTAGTGATGCTGAGCATCTTTTCATATGTCTCTGGGCCCTCTGTATGTCCTTCTTGGAGAAGTGTCTATTCAAATGTTTTGCCCATTTTTTAATTGGGTATTTTTAATTGGGTCTTTTTAATTGGGTCTTCCTGGAGTGGAGTCGTGTGAGTTCTTTATATATTTTGGAAATCAAACCCTTGTCCAAGTTATCATTGGCAAATATGTTTTTCCATATAGTTGGTTCTCTTTTCAGTTTAATGTTGTTTTCTTTAGCCATGCAGAAGCTTTTTAATTTGATGACGTCCCATTTGTTTATTCTTTCATTTATGTCCCTTGCTTTAGGGGACATATCATTGAAGATGTTGCTGCACGGAGTGTCTGAGATTTTCCTGCCAATGTTTTCCTCTAGGATTTTTATGGTGTCATGACTTATATTTAAGTCTTTAATCCACCTTGAATTTATTTTTGTGTATGGTGTAAGTTGGTGACCGAGTTTCATTTTTTTGCAGGTAGCTGTCCAGATCTCCCAACACCATTTGTTGAAAAGGCTGTTTTTACTCCATTTTATGTTTCTTCTTCCGTTGTCAAATATTAATTGCCTGTAGAGATTTGGGTTTATTTCTGGGCTCTCTGTTCTGTTCCATTGGTCTATGAGCCTGATTTTATGATAGTAACAGGTTGTCTTGATTACAGTGGCCTTGTAATACAGTTTGATATCAGGTATTCTGATCCTTCCTGCTTTGTTCTTCTTTCTCAAATTTGCTGCAGCTATTCAGGATTGTTTGTGGTTCCATATAAATTTCTGAAATGTTTGTTCTATATCTGTGAAATATGTCATTGGTACTTTGATGGGGATTGCATTGAACCTATAGATCGCTTTGGATAGTATGGCCATTTTGATGATGTTAATTGCTTCCATTTGTTTGTGTCTTCCTTAATTTCTTTCCTCAGTGTTGTGTAGTTTTCTGTGTATAGGTCTTTTACCTCCTTGTTTAGGTTTATTCCCAGGTACTTTATTTTTCTTGTTGCTATATCAAATGGGATTTTTTCCCTGATTTCTGTTTCTGATATTTCATTGCTGGTGTACAAAAATGCCTTTGATTCTGGATATTGACTTTGTATCCTGCTGTTTTGCCAAATTCATTTATTAGGTTGAGCAGTTTTCTGGTGGAGTCTATAGAATTTTCTATGTGCACTACTATGTCATCTGCAAACAATGACAGTTTTACTTCCTCCTTTCCAATTTGGATGTCTTTCATTTCTTTTTCTTGTCTGATTGCTGTGGCTAGGACTTCCAGTACTATGTTGAATAGGAGTGGTGAAAGCGGGCATCCTTGTCTTGTTCCAAATCTTAATGGGAAAGCTTTAAGTTTTTGTTCGTTAAGTATGATGTTGGCTGTAGGTCTCTCATATATGGCCTTTATTATGTTGAGGAATTCTCCCTCTATTCCCACTTTACTAAGTGTTTTAATCATAAATGGGTGCTGTACCTTATCAAATGCTTTTTCTTCATTTATTGATATGATTATGATTTTTGTGTTTCATTTTGTTTATGTGGTGTATTATGTTTATTAATTTGTGAGTATTGTACCATCCTTGCATCCCTGGGATGAATCCCACTTGATCATGGTGTATGGTCTTTTTAGCGTATTGCTGGATGTGGTTTGCCAATATTTTGTTGAGGATTTTAGCATCTATGTTCATCAGCAATATTGGCCTGAACTTTTCTTTCTTTGTTATGTCTTTAACTGGTTTTGGGATTAGGATGATGCTGGCTTCATAAAAAGAGTTTGGGAGTCTTCTTTCATTTTGGATTTTTTGGAAAAGTCTGTGAAGGACAGGGGTTAGCTCTTCCTTAAATGCTTTGTAGAATTCTCCTGTGAAACTGTCTGACCCGTGGCTTTTGTGTGTTGGAAGCTTTTTGATTACTGTTTCAATTTCATTGGCTCTTATTGGTCTGTTCAGGCTTTCTGCTTCTTCATCGAGTTTTGGAAGATTATATTTTTCTAGAAATTTGTCCTTTTCACCTAGGTTTTCAAATTTCTTGGCATATAGTTCTTCATAGTAATTTCTTACAGCCCTTTGTATTTCTGTGGTATCAGTTGTAATCTCTCCTCTCTCATTTCTGATTGTGTTTATTTGGGTCCTCTTTTTTTCTTGATGAGCCTGCTTAAAGGCTTCTTGATTTTGTTTATCTTTTCAAAGAACAAGCTCCTGGATTCATTGATCCTTAGAATTGTGCTTTTAGTCTCTATGTCATTTAATTCTACTCTGATCTTGGTTATTTCCTTCCTTCTGCTTGCTCTGGCTGTCTTTGTTGTTGTTCCTCGAGTTCTTGTAGGTATAGGGTTAGGTTGTTTATTTGAAATGTTTCTTTTCTTTTTTTTTTAAGTAGGCCTGTATTGCTATGAACTTCCCTCTCAGGACTGCCTTCACTGTGTCCCATAAGTTTTGGATTGTTGTCAGTTCATTTTCGTTTGTTTCCAGGAATATTTTAATTTCTTCCCTAATCTCGTTCTTGACCCATTCATTGTTTAATAGCATGCTATACAATCTCCATGAGTTTGAGTGTTTTGGAGTTTTTTTCTTGAGGTTGGTTTCTAGTTTCAGTCCCTTGTGGTCTGAGAAAATGCTTGATATAATTTCAATTTTCTTGAATTTGTTGAGGCTTGTTTTGTGTCCTATCATATGGTTTATTTTTGAAAAGGTTCCATGTGCATTTGAAAAGAATGTGTACTTTGCTTGTTTGGGATGAAAGGTTCTCTCTATATATATATCAGTTAAGTCCATTTCATCTAGGGCATTGTTCAATGCCACAATATCTTAGTTGATATTTTGTTTGGAAGATCTGTCCATTTTTGACAGTGGAGTGTTAAAATGTCCTACTATAATTGTGTTGTTGTCGATATCTTTCTTGAAGTCCTCCAAGATTTTCTTTATGTATTTGGGTGCTCCTATGTTGGGTGCATATATGTTCACAATGTTTAAGTCTTCTTGATGGATTCTTTCCTTGAGTATTATGAAGTGTCCTTCTGGGTCTCTTTTTATGGCTCTTCTTTTGAAGTCTATTTTGTCTGATATGAGTATTGCTACCCCAGCTTTTTTTTTTTCCTTTCCATTTGCTTAGAATATTTGTTTCTAGCCCTTCACTTTCAGTCTTTGTAGGTCTTTCGTTGTGAGGTGGGTCTCTTGTAGGCAGCATATGTGTGGGTCATGTTTCCTTATCCATTCCGCTATTCTATGTCTTTTGATTGAGGCATTTAATCCACTTACGTTTAAGGTTATTATTGATAGGTACTTATTCATTGCCATTTTTTTGTACCTGTGTTCCTTTCTCTCTCTCTTTCCCTTCCTTTCCTTAAATCAGTCCCTTTAGCATCTCTTGCAGAGCTGGTTTGGTGGAGGTGTATTCTTTTAGACTTCTTTTGTCTGGGAAGCTCCTTATTTGGCCATCTATCTTGATTGAGAGCCTGGCTGGGTACAGTAGTCTTGGTTGCAGGCCTCTAGTTCTCATTGCTTGGAATATTTCTTCCATTCTCTTCTGGTTTGGAGCGTTTCCGTTGAGAAGTCAGCTGCTAACCTTATTGGGGCTCCCTTGTATGTTACTTCCTGTTTCTGCCTTGCTGCCTTTAAGATTCTCTCTTTGTCTTGGAATTTTGCCATTTTAATTATGATGTGCCTTGCAGTGGACCTGTTCAGGTTCCTCTTGATTGGGACTCTCTTGATTGGGACTCTCTGTGTTTCCTGGATTTGTGTGACTTTTTCTCTCATCAGATGAGGGAAGTTTTCCATCATTACTTCTTCAGGTTTTCTATCCATTACTCTTCTTCTTCTTCTTCTTCTTCTTCTTCTTCTTCTTCTTCTTCTTCTTCTTCTTCTTCTTCTTCTTCTTCTTCTTCTTCTTCTCCTCCTCCTCCTCCTCCTCCTCCTCCTCCTCCTCCTCCTTCTTCTTCTTCTTCTTCTTCTTCTCCTTCTCCTCCTCCTTCTCCTCCTCCTCCTCCTCCTCCTCCTCCTCCTCCTCTTCTTCTTCTATCCTTATTATACAGATAATATTACGTTTCATGTTGTCCTGCATTTCCCTTAATCCCTATTCATTCCTTCTGAGCCTCTTTTCCTTTTCTTGCTCTTTCTGGGTGTTTTTTTCTACCTTGTACTCCAGCTCGCTGATCTGATCCTCTTTTTTATTGAGCCTGATTTTGAGTCCTTCTACTGTATTCTTCAATTCAGAAATTGTATTCTTCATTTCCTCTTGGCCCTTGCAGATAGTTTCTATTATCTTTTTCATGTTGATATAGTTTGCAGTGAGTTCATTGTAGTTTCCCTGTAGTTTCTGGTAATTCTCTGTGAGCTCATTGAGCTTCCTGATAACCAATGCTTTGAACTCAATATCTGATAGTTGACTTGCCTCTATTTCATTTAGCATTCTTTCTGAGGCTTCCTCCTTTCCTTTCATTTGGGATTGTTTCTTTGTCTTCCCATTGTTTGTGACACTCTTCTTGTTAGCCTCTGCTTCTTAATTTGATCTGTTCTGATTCCCTGGGTTTATGGTGTGAACTTCTATGGTAGAACACTGTGAGATTCAGCGGTGCAGTCTCCTTAATCTTCTGAGCTCACTGGTCTTGGGCTGTTGTTTATGTTGGCTCTCTGTATGTCTTTGGATTTTGATTGTTGTTGGGTCTTTCTTTGGTGGGTCCTTTCCTCCAGCTGGTTAACTTAGAGTCACTTTGTCCACCACACTTTGTATTCTGTTGTGCAGGTGTGGACAGGTTGTGTTGAAGCTGATTCTTCTGTGTGAACAAGGTTTTGAGGCTTCTTTCTCACTCTTGTTCAGTTGTCTGTTGTGGATAATTCCTCCACCAATTGGTTGTATTTCCAGGTCGGTTCTGGATTGAGGTTAGTGTGAGTTCCACTCTCTTCTTCACCTTCTTCTGTTATTATCTATTGGTCGTTCCTTTGTTGGTGGGTTTCCTCTTCCAGCAGATATCTTGGTGTTCATAGCTTCCACCTACTCTTTTTTGTGATCAGTTTGAGGGGGAAGGCAAAATGGTTTAAGACAGCAGGAGTGTATCTATGATATTTAATGTATCAACCCTTAGAGAAGATATAGGAGATCCTTTGGTTATGTACAGTATTAACCGGGATATTTCACCCAACTAGCCACTTTTAAGAAAGGGTGGGAAGTAGATAAGACTCCTGTTGTGAGGGGAGGATTGTGAGTTGTATCTAGAAAGCAGTGAGCTTGTAAGAGGTCAGATTATGAGGTAAAGTGAGAGTAAAGGACATAAAATAGGTGTAGTGTGTGAGAGAATAGAGTTAACCACAACAGTAGTGAAGTTCAGGAAACAGTGGAGTGGGCTAAGACCTGGGAGGGGTGCTGTGTAGTATTTACAATTATACGGAAGAGCAATTATTTACAGTAATAATGGAGCAACAATCATATGACAAACTCTGTGTGATCTGGAAAACAAGATTAGGAAGTATAGGACCTAGAATGGTGTGTTAATGGAACACAAGTGAGGTAAAAGACAGTAAGTTAAAAATACACTGAATGAGAGAATAAGGGAAATCAGTCAAACAATGCAATTTAACCAGCCAAGTGAAGAAGACTAAACAGAAAGAAGAGAAATAAAGAAATACTAGTAAAATGAAAGATGTAGGAGTAATGAAAAAAAATAATAATACAAATATACAATAACTTGCAAGTCATCTGGAATAGCAAAGTAAAATTTGTCTCACTGTCTCAGCTGTTGGGGTGAACCCTCTTTGGGTCCAACTCTGGTCTTTTCACAGTTCCTGGTTTTATTGTCTCACTTGTAGGAATTATTATTTAAAAAAAAAAAAAAAAAAAGAACAACAACAACACAAAAAAAGCCTCCTGCTGGCTTCAAACTGGCCAAGCCAGGTCTGCTGGACTTCCTGTCTGCAGCAGGCTGAGGGGGAATTGGTTTCTCTTTTCTCCCTTCCTGAGCAGCACTTGATCTGCCTCCTGCCCAGTTCCTCAGTGCCCTTCTGCGCCCAGCCTAGGCTTCAGTCCACCAGTTACTCTGTCCTTGAGGTGCACCAATTAGGGGCAATTCACACACCCCCTCCTCGCTCTTTGTTGTCATAGATGCTAGGGACTCTCATCACCCCTTCAGACTAGTTCAGCTCCCCCACTCTGTTAAGTCTTTCTGGAGATTGCTGACTCCCTGATCACAGGGCAGGGGTTCTGACTGTGGATGCCTGACTGCCACTGTGGATGTTGGTGAGGGCCTCCTCTGCTGTTTCCTTGGGGACTCAGGGGTCAGGCACTCTCAGTCCCGGGCCTGCATGTGTGGCAAGACAATCAGTCACCAGCCCCACAGTGGGTGAGCACCATCCTAGGGCTGCAGGCGTGTGCACAGGGTCTTTCTTGGTGAGCACTCTCCCCAGAGCTACAGGTATAAATGCAGGGCCTTCCTAGTCACCATGGGGGTGCCCTGAGGCTGGGTGAGGAAGGGCTGGGTCAGCTGCTGCAGGAGAGTTCCCCAAACAGTTGCCATGTGTCTCTTTGCTTTTTCTTTTTGAAAAATTCCTCCTGTTCAAGTCTGCCACTCCATGCAAGGGCCTGGCCTCTCCCTCAGCCCAATTTTCTAACCAGCCTGGTGACTATCCGGGTCAGGACCAGCCCAACTCTCAACTCTCTCCTGGCAGCACACATAGTCTCCATGGGTTCTCACAACCCCTGTGTGTTTGCCACTTCATCCTTTTCCCTTCCCTGCGGCTTTAAGCAACCATATCTCTCCTGGTGCTGCTCCAACCTTGTTAGGCAGGGGCGGGAGCCACTGACCTGACTCTCCCCCAAGAACCCTGCA
This sequence comes from Micronycteris hirsuta, assembly GCA_004026765.1. Classification (NCBI taxonomy): domain Eukaryota; kingdom Metazoa; phylum Chordata; class Mammalia; order Chiroptera; family Phyllostomidae; genus Micronycteris; species Micronycteris hirsuta. The sequence goes on from PVJI01002843.1 coordinate 37,659, forward strand.
GCAGACCTGGCTGGCGCTGGGCCTGGGGCTGCTGCTGCCCTAGTTCCTGCATTGGTCCCAGGGACCTTATAGTCCTGAAGCTCTCTCTTTACTGTCTGATTTTTCTATGACCTGTACAATTTTGGTCTTCAATCTTCATATATGCTGAGGTACTGTTGGCTGTTCGCTCTGTTTATCAGAAGATCAGCTAGGTGTTTCACCCTTGCTCAGGGGGGAGTGGACTCCACTCCTACCTATCTCGCCACCATCTTCCTTGGATCCTATTTTTTTATTGTTGTTCAAGTTCAGTTGTGTTCATTTTCCCAACACCACTTTCCCTTACCCAACTAACCCCCTCCTCCCACCCTCACTTTTTAGATATTATCTTTAAAACTTTATGGAGACCTGTGACTGAATTCCAAATTTAGGACCATAGATACCAAAATAGGAAAAACTTCATGTCTCCACAAAGGATAGCAATGGTACTGTTATTTCTTGACTGTATGTCTGTATATTCTTAATCTAGACACCACTGTGTTCCAAAAATAAAACAGATCATTATGCACAAGTCCATGTAAATATCCTCTTTCTATAAGATTGCCCAAGTATTAAAATAATAATAATAAGTATGTTAAGTTGTTCATTAATCTTGAGATAGCCAGTGGCATAAGTCAAAAAGGTAAGTTAAGAGTTATTAAAATGTCAATCTCAAGATTTAATAGTATGGAGATGTTTCCAGTTTCCAGTGTCAGAAAAAATCAAAATGAAAAGTAAAACATATAGGATATTGATTTGCTAGTTACTCCTTGTGAGAATAATTTGCAAGTTGTGTTATATAATTTTCATTAGCTGTCTAGCAATTGGTGCATAATTCAGTCCATGGTAATGAAACCAAACCCAGGTTTTGCTGTCTGCCACAACGAAAGCCAAACTCATGAGACAGGTGCTGGTGAGAAGGAAAGGCATTTGTTCAAGTGTCAGTCACCTGAGAAGTTGGGGAATCTTGTCCCTAAGCCCATCTTAACATCTCAGTACAGGCAGAGGTTTTTCTAAGGAGCGGGAGGGAAAACAGAACAAAGAGATCAAAGGGCAGGTATTGAGAAGTTCTCCATTGAGGAGACGACACGTAGACGGCACAGTCTCTTCTCATAAGAACCTTGAAACTGGTCAGGTGGTGGTCTCATTTGTGGCATCCTGGTTTTACGGTTGAAGGTCAGCAAATTTCCTGGACCTGGGTTGCCTAACGATTGGAATCTGTATCTTTTGAAGTTAGTTCCTAGGATTGTTATTCAAACATCTGTTCATCTAAGAGTCACATATTAGTCAGAGTCAGCACAAACTGACAGTGTTTTGTTGTAACGAAACACTGTCAAAAGAATGGTGGGGTGGGTTACAGTTCCCCACTGTTACAGTGAGAGCTGAAATTCAAAAGAATGATCCTGAATCATAATACAAATTAAAATTTTTTAGCACTCTATTTATGAGTGAAGGAGATAAGAGAATTAATGTCCTTAATAGATAATGAACATTTATAAATCACCATGAAAGTATGATATGATCAAAAATAGGAAAAATTGACAAAAAAAAAAAGCACACTGGTTTAAAAAGAAATACAAGGAGCTAAAAGTCTCTTCTTCACTAATGACCAGAGATAGTTATACTTACTGGACTATGCTGATAAATTCAGTTATTAAAAACACAGCCGAGAGAATTTTTTAATGATAACAAAAAGGTATTTGACATATTAATATTGAATGAAAGAGGATATCAAGTCATGCTACTAAATCCCAATGTTGAAGGAAAAATGTCTATCTATATCTATACACAGTGACAAATTATTAAGAATCCTTATCTTTGAACTATGTAATTATGCAGGATTTTAATTTATTGTTATAACTTTTGTATTTCTCAAATTTTCTGCAATGACTATTTATTACTTTTGTAAGCACACAAAGAAAATTTTCAAGGCCAAAAAATAGGAAAACTTTTAGACTTGGTTCTAACTTTAATAAACTAAGTGACCTAGAGGAAGTCTTTAATCTCATTGAATCTCAGCTTTCTTGTCCGTAAGATTTCCTCACCTTATAATGAAAAAATTGAACTAGATCACCTCCTAAGGTCACTTTCACTTCTATAATTCTATGAAGCTATAATGTGTTACTAATTCTCTGATATCCAAACAAAACAGTATTTGAAGGGTTAGTAGCAACAAAGATATCACATATACATTAAGCTTAATAGGCATTTATAGGAAAGCAAAACTCATGCTTATTTCCCTCTATGAATAATACTTCAGACCTATGTATAGTAATATCAAAATTTTGAAACAATTACAAAGATAATAGTTAATACTTTTAACAGTCCCATAAGATTAGTGGTATAAAGGCAGCCACGGTGGGGGGAATGCAGCCTAAAGCCAGAGCTGCAGGCACACAGGTTCCCTGGTCCCTGCCCTCCATCAGAGCTTTCCCACTTCTTAGAATCCTATCAGGTTGTGTTGAATTTTCATCGAGCCATTTTCATAACCAGTTAATCACAAAACACTGTTTCTCTATGATTTGGGGGATTCTTCCAGTAATGACTTTCAGCCATAATTAAGAAATATGTTAAGCCTTCTGTCAATTAACTTAACTGATGTGAAAATCGGACCAGTCCAGAGAGTGATGGATTTCACCAGCTGCACCTTATCAGAAAACAGCTTAGAGTGAAGGGGAGAAGTCACGCTGCAGTCAGAGCTGGAGAAGTGCCAGGAAAATCAGTGCGAGCTCCTCGGGCAGGGCAGAGCACGAAGAGGAAAAGGCATTCACAGCTCGGGTGGGTGTTGTGTAAACAGTTAGGAATTATTTCAAAGTCTTTAATTGTTGGGTTGAATAGTTGTGCAAATTTTTGCTTTCTGAAAATTTCTCCAAACACCCAGGCTAACAGGAGAGATGTAGAAGGGGGTCCTATATGCAAACAGAGGAGGGGCAGTCCTTCTACAGAAATATTCTTTATATTTTCCATAGTGAGGCCTGAAGAAAATATTTAAAAGACTTAAACCAAAGCAACAGTGAAACAGGATACCCCCTGACTTGAGTCTACCTTCCCTCTATTTTCACCTAGTCTAGTCTTGACATCTCTTTTAAGTTCTAGACCAGTGCTTCTTAAACTGTTTTTTTTTTTCCCAATCCATCCAGGGGATGTTTTAATAAAGTATAGGAAAAATAAATTATTACAAACAATACATTTAAAACATAAAACAAGCCCATTTTATTATTAGATTCAGCAGATATAAAATCACTCTGTCAATTTGCTATGCAGTTTCTTAACATTTAACTCTTCACATTATCATCAGAGACCAATAACACCCAACTCCCAGACAGGTACTTTGGAAAGTACTGTGGTCAACAATTGCCCTGTAAGCACTTACCTCAGCTGTTTCCACACTGCAGCTATTTATGGTCTTATACACCCCCACTTAACTGGGAATTCTGTAAGGGTATAGCCAGCACCTGAAACTCAGACATGCTCAGCAAATGTTTATTAAATGAATGAGTGAATAAAGGAATGAAGCACAAAGGGACATATCATTTCTGCTGACGTATATGGGCGTCCTTCTAACACCTAGGCTTCCCGTGCTTCCCTCGCTTCTTTGAAAAGATTCCAGAATAAAGCATAGACTTGGCCTCTTGGTTCCTGCTGTTGAGTGATAATAAAAACACTGGGATGCTGTACCTTCAGTTTTGGGATTTCTCTATTTTCCCCGCTTGGTTTACTGTGCCTTTGTCGAAATATTTATTAAATCTTTCTTTGGAGCCATTTGCTGCTTCCCTCAGCTCTGACATAAGTGTATTAGTTGTTTTGTTTGTTGGTTTTGTTTTTACTGCTGTAAAGAATTGCTGTAAACTTAGTGGTTTAAAACAACGGAAATGTACTATCTCACAATTTCTGTAGGTTAGAAGTCCAATGTAGTCTCACTGAACTGAAATCACAGTATTCTCAGGGCTGAATCCTCTTCTAGAGGATCTAGAGGAGAATGTGTGTCTCTTCTCCCACAGGTGGTTGGAAGAATTCAGTTCTTTAAGGTTGCATGACTGAGGTCCCCATTTCCTTGTTCCCAGCCTACAAAGTCTACCAGTTCCGTTAACTTGTAGCTTCCTTCCTCCATATTCAAATCCAGCAATGGCGGGGGGGGGGTGGGCATCCTTCTTATGCTGCATCTTTCTCACCCTCACTTAGAAATGTTCTCAGCTATAAAGGGCTCACGTGATTAAACTGGGTCCACCTGGATAATGCAGTCTACTCTCCCCATCTCAAGATCTATAACTTTAATCAAATCTGTAAAGATCCTTTGGACATGGAATGTAACTTATTCACAGGTTCTAGGGAATAAAAGGTGTCATATGTGGGAGCCTTACTCTGCCTACCACAAGAAGAAATCCATGAGTTTACGCAGGATAAATAAAATTAAAAATATGTCATTAACTTCATATCTTTGGATAAGGTCCTCATTACATGAGGACTCTTGATAAGGTTCCAAGAGTCTTTAGGGTGAATTCTATGCTGTGTTCATCTTTGTTCACCTGTTCAATTGAATAGTTCCCCAAATACTCTCCCAGTCCCAACGCAACCTCCAGATAGCTGTAGTAGTTAACTCACTCCCATGTCCACTGCCTAAAATTCTTTGTTGTAGATCCAAATTCCACACAATGAAATTCAAAGTATTTTGTCTGGCAAATGTGAGTCTTCACAATTTGGGCCTATGCTACTGAACAGCCCCATCTCTCCCAGTTTCCTACTCATTGCCTGTAGCATCCCCAAAATGCTTGCACAGCTCTGTGACATTCCGTGCCACTCTCTGTAATGTGCTCTTTCTGCCAGGACGGAACTTCCTCTGCCCTTCTCTTTGTAGACATGTGTTGTAACAGAAAGAGAATAAGCTTGGAAGCCACTTTGATTTGAATTTGAACCGGTTACTCTGCTACTTGCTAAACCTGAAGCTTCCAGATGCCCCTTTGGGCTGGGGAGTAAAATGGGATTATTAAAACCTACTTTTCAGGGATGTTTTGAGACTTTAAAATAACATACATAGCCCGGCTGGTGTAGCTCAGTGGATTGAGCGCGGGCTGGGAACCAGAGGGTCCCGGTTCGATTCCCAGTCAGGGCACATGCCTGGGTTGCGGGCCAGGTCCCCGATGAGGGCCATGTGAGAGGCAACCATACAGTGCTTTTTCTCCCTCCCTTCTCCTCTCTCTGAAAATAAATAAATAAAATCTTAAAAAAAAAAAAAGCTTTAAAATAACATACATAAAAGCATATAACACAATGTCATGTAATAGACCTAAGCTAAATGTTATTATTTTGCCTTAGAGAACCTAATTTTTCCTTCAGGCCTCAGCTCACCACCTCTCCTTTCAAGTTGTTTCTAGCCTGTCAGGTATAGTTATGCTCAAGACATAGTATTGGGTTGGCCAAAAAGTCCGTATGTTTTATTTCCATAAAATAAAACACACAATTTTCATTTCCACCAATAACTTTATTGATTTTGATATTTTGAGTATGCCGGCTATATAGTATAACATTGATTGTTCTCAATGTCTCGATTTGAGTGCTATCAACTTCAACTGGTCTACCAGCCCATGAAGCATCATCCAGCGAGAAATCTCCAGCATGCATCTTTGAAAACCACTTTTGACACATTTGATCAGTCATAGCACCTCTGCCATGCATTTTGCAAACTGTTTTTTGCATTTCAGTTGCATGTTTTTACCTTTCTTGAAATAATGAAGAATAATATGCTGAAAATGTTGCATATTCTCTTCCATCTTCAATATTAAAATAGCAACACAAAAATTCACTAATTTTGGTAAAGTTTTTCTTTCAGTACATGCAGATATGACAGCTGTGACAATTCAATATAACAAAAATGTTTCAAATGAAGTTAAAGACAACTAAGCACTTCTGGTAAGATGAAGGCCTAGGCAAACACCTCTCAGCTCTTCACACAACCACATCAAAATTACAACTAAACTATAGAACAAACATCACTCAGAACTGTCAGAAATCAAGTTGAATGGCAGTCCAACAACTATGGAATTAAAGAAACAACATCTATCCAGACAGGTAGGAGGGGTAGAGATCAGAACGGGCTGGTCCCACATCCATGTGTGGTGGATAGAAATTTGAGAAGGATTTCTCAGAAGCAAGGAATCTCAGCCCCATACCAAACCCCCAGCCGAGGGTTCCAGTGCTAGGAAGATAAGTCCCCATAATTTCTGGTTGCAAAAAGCAGTGGGGATTCAGTTAGTGGATGAAAATTCTGGAGACCCAAGCAGTTCTCCTTAAAGAACCCACACACAGACTTACTCAGACTCACTCCCTCTGAGCTCCAGCACTGGGGTAGCAGCTTGAGAGGCACCGACAGCATATGGGGAGGAACTGAAGTGTCTGACATCAAAGCGAGAGCTGGGGCACAGCTTTCTCCCAGACAGGAAGGGTGGTAGAGTCCATTGTACCTTTTCTGAACCCTCCCCACAAAGAACCACAGAGCCAGCAGGTAGGTGCCATATATGAGACTCCACCAACCTGACTAATACTGTTTGCTCTGCCTTGAAGATTTCCTGAGACCCCATTCCGCCCAACTTATGGGCCTACCCAAGCTGTTTACAGATACTTTTCCATATGAGTGGTTGATCTTGGCTCATGCTTTGCAACTTCCTAAATCTTCTCAAATAAGCAAAGGTTGATCTCAGTGAGCTTCCAGTCCTTATACCTCTTCCTAAGTGGCCCCAAGCCCTGTGCTAGCAGCAGCCAGTCAGGTTCACATCTTGGCTTTCCCTGGAAGCCTCCAAGCCCAGCACAAGCAGCAGCGATCTGCAGATTGCTTTATCGCTCATCCAAGTGGCCCCAGGCAGAACACAAGTGGGCACTGAGCTTGGCCTGTACTACCCAGGAAACCCCAAATCCTGAAAGACTGGTGGACAGCTAAAGACCATGTCAGAACACCACCACTCTGTCCCTGCACAGCTGATCCTCCACAAAGGGTGGGGACTGATGGTCAGTGGACAGAACCAGTCCTTACAGCTGACTGGCCTAGGTAAATCCCTCCAATTGATCTGCCAACAGCAATCAAAGCTCAATCACAAGAAGATGGTGTACTCAGCCTACATGAAGGGTACACCTCAAGTACCCAGCTTGAGTGATGGGGAGGCTGTGTCACTGGACCCTACAGGACACCTACTATCTTAGGCCATGGTACCATGACAGGGAGTCATAGCTGCTCTACCCAATATATAGAAACAAACATAGGGAGGATGCCCAAATAAGAAGACAAAGAAACATGGCCCAAGTGAAAGGACAGACCAAAACTCCAGGAAAAAAACTCAACAAAATGGAGGTAAGCAATTTCTTAGTTGCAGAGTTCAAAACACTGATCATAAGGATACTCAAGGAACTTAATGAGGACCTCAACAGCATAAAAAAGATCCAATCAGGAATGAAGGATACACTAGTTAAAATAGTGAACCATTTACAGAGAACAACAGTGGAGTAAATGAAGCCAAATCAATGATTTGAAACATAAAGAAGCAAAAAACAACAAATCAGAACAACAAGAAGAAAAAAGAATGAATAAAAAAAAGGAACAAGGATAATGTAAGGAGCCTCTGGGACAACTTCAAGTGTTCTGACACTGGCATCCTAGGGGTGCCAGAAGGAGAAGAGAAAGAGCAAGAAATTGGAAATCTATTTGAAAAAATAATGAAAGAAAACTTCCCCAGTTTGGTGAAGAAAATAGACATGCAAGTCCATGAAGCACACAAAATCCCAAACAAGATGGATGTAAGTGGCCCACTCAAGACACATCATAATTAGAATGCCAAAGTTTAAAGACAAAGACAGAATCTTAAAAGCAGCAAGAGAAAAGTGGTTAGTTACCTACAGAGGAACTCCCATAAGACTGTCAACTAATCTCAGAAGAAACTTTGCAGGCTAGAATGGGATTGGCAAGAAATATTCAAAGTCATGAAATGCAGGGACCTACAGTCAAGATGGCTCTACCCAGCAAAACTATTATTTAGAATCAAAGGGCATATAAAGAGCTTCCCAGACAAGAAAAAACTAAAGGAGTTCATCATCGCCAAGCCATTACTATATGGAATGTTAAAGGAAATTATTTAAGAAAAAGAAGAACAAAATTATGAACAATAAAATGGCAATAAATACATATCTATCAACAATTGAATCTAAAATACAAACTAAGCAAACAAGAAGAACAGAGACGGAATCATGGATATGGAGAGCATTTTTGATAGTTGCCTGATGGTAGAGAGCTGTGGGGGATGGGGTGAAGAGATGAGTGGATCGAGAAGTACAATTGGTAGTTACAGGCTAGCCATGGGGATGTAAAGCACAGTATAAGAAATGGAGTAGCGCCCCGGCTGGTGTAGCTCAGTGGAATGAGCATGGGCTGCGAACCAAAGGGTCGCTGGTTTGATTCGCAGTCAGGGCACATGACTGGGTTGCAGGCCAGGTCCCCAGTGGGGCCACGTGAGATGCAACCACACATTGATGTTTCTCCCCATCTCTTTCTCCCTCCATTCCCTTCTGTCTAAAAATAAATAAATGAAATCTTAAAAAAAAAAGAAAAAAAGAAATGGAGTAGCCAAAAAACTTATACACATGACCCATGAACATGAACAATAGTGGGGGGATTGCCTGAGGAAGTGGAGGGTGCTGAGTGGAGGGGGCTAAAGGCAGAAAATTGGGACAACTTTAATAGCATAATAAATAAAATATAATTTTAAAAAAGAAAACTAAGTGCTACTAGAGCCAACTTATCAAAAAAAATTAAACAAACTTTTTGGCCAACCCAATAATTAGTAGTGTTACATTATAGGAGTAATGCATACACCTATCTCTGCACTCTAGTACATTATGAACTCATTGAGTACAAAATTTCTTAGTTATCATTTTATTTATACCACTTAAAAGGCACAAATTAGTCATTTATAAAAGGTTTGGATGGATACCAGGGTGGATAGATGGATTGATGAATGGGTGGATGGAAGAATTCACAGAGAACTTAGCATAGTAAGTAACACGTAGTATATACTTAATAAATATGTGCTGGATTGAAACTAAATATACCTATCTTGTAAGTATACCATTCTGACTGTGTGTGATTTTATCTTGTTATATCTTTAGCATTCTTGCTTACTAAATGGCAGTGTTTTTGTGTTTGAATTTTTATCCACGCAACCACAGTAAATTCCTATAAGGCTGTGTCTGTCTCCCATTTCCTTGTAACCTTCATTCAAGCAAGGCTCAGTGTTCCGTACACAGTGAATGTTCAGCACAGTTTGACAGAATGTTCAAAAAGATATTACAATCCAAAAAACTGATATTTTAGGTTTTTAGATGGACAGGAGCTGATTCTTAGAAAGCCAAATGTGTACACAAGAAAATTTCCAACAGCTGACCTAACTATGATAAGTATTTGGAGACTCCCCAGGGTCTAGAGCCGGAACCACTTGCTTGTTAAATAGACTTGCCCGAAGAAAGAGTGAACTTCCTAGTGTCAACACGACAGGAGTTGTGCAACTTGGAGGAGGGTGCCCGGTGAAGTTAAGCTCCTCTCTTCGCACAGAACCGTGGAGAGAGGAGTGCTTTCCTTCCTGATTATTAAATTTCGAAGGGAAGGCTCCCAGGACTCTAAGAAAGATATTCCTTGGTTGTAAACTGACAAGAAGCCTTTTAAAAGATTTATATCCCAAAGGGGCAGAGAAAGAATTTACAAATAACCTTTTTTCTAAAGTAAGTGCTCCAAGAAAAGGAAGGTCAGGGCAAAGAGTCTGAAAGAAGTGTGTCCAAAGTTTAGTCAAGCCCTGGGAGAATTTTAGGGCCCCCCTGGTCATTCGGAAGCTCCCTGTGTATTTCAGGGGGGATGAGTCAGAAATGCCCCTTGAAAAACAGGGTACACATGGGAGAATAAATTTCCTAATGGAATGTATCAATCATGCTGCACCTCAGCAGGTCTACTGACATGCAAGTTGAACCAAGCCCTTGGCTGCATGGAGTTAAGTATATATCCAAATCCTGAGGTGTAAAAACATGCTTAAGTTAAAAGTTAGAGATTTAAATTCAGCTTCATGTGAACACATATGTAGAAGTGTTCCTATTTCAGAAAAATTATTGCTTTAAAAATGTTGTGTAGCTTTTCTTTTTAACTCCCATTTTTTAAATTAAAAGGCAGTGGGGATCTCAACCCCACTACAAAATCCACATCCTCATTTCATTCCTATTCTTCTGATTACAGAAGGGGATGGTACAGAAGGGGAAACTCAGATATTGTTCTTGGGAGAGCTTGCAATTAACCTCAGGCATCTTTCAGAGGTATATTCAAATCCTAATACTTTAGGTATATTTCCCCTTTTACTCGTCACATTTATCCAAAGCTCTTGATTTTGCAATTCCCTAAACATACTCTAGATATTAGGAAAAAAGAAGGAATTAGTGGGAGAAAAGTTACTTACTTCTCTTCTTCCCAGTATATCTTCTTTTATTTTCTTCAAGTTCTCTTTTATTTTTCTCTTCATTCTTTTTTTTCCAGATTTTTAATTTTATTTACTTTTAGAAAGAGGGGAAGGGAGCAAGAAAGAGAGAGAAACATCAATGTGTGGTTGCCTCTCACATGCCCCCCACTGGGGACCTGGCCTGCAACCCAGGCATGTGCCCTGACTGGGAATTGAACCAGTGACCCTTTGGTTTGCAGGCCAGCACTCAATCTACTGAGCCACACCAGCCAGGGCCATTTTTCTCTTCATTCTTATGCCCATCTACTCTTTGTTATATGCTCTATTCTAAAGATGATAAAACTCTGGTTATCAGAGTGGTATAATGATAGTTGAGAGCATATGTATGTGTTTTATTTTTGGTGAGGGTGAAGGTTTATAATAACCAACCAATTCTACCCCTCAATTATCTGGCAGAGCTTGGTTAGAGTTCTGGTTAGGTCAGTGGAGCTCATATACACATTCCTACACTATTGATACAACAGGTTAAATGAACAATGTATATCTAAGCACATATTCTGTGAAGGTAGAAATGAATTCTAATTATGAAATGAATGAGTTAAATTTATTAAATAAATTATACTTATCAAATTAAACTTATGGAATGAATTTTGACATAAATAGTAAAAATAGTTTAAGTATCTCATAGTTCATGCATAATCAAAATAAACAAGAAAATATTCAAGTTTTGGATTACTCTTCCTTTTCCTTCTTGTCTTCTTGGCTCTGAATGCTCATGTTCAGGCATAATGTTAAACAACTTTTCAGTCAGTTTTTACTGAAGAGGTCAAGTCAGGTTGGAGTCTTTCTAGTAATTCACCCTTTATATGTATAGAATTCTGTCATACTTGTCATTTCTCAGTTAATTAAGCTGGATATCTCCTAAGAGATCTTTCTTATATGAAATTGGAAACTGGCTTCATGTTAGTGAATGTACTAAAATAGGCTCTAGAATGTAAAAGTCTGTAATCCTCTTTTAAAAGGGCAAGTGTTTCATGTCACCTTGTCTGTAAAGCAAAATCTCCTTCCGAATGAAGGATGCAGCTTTGCTAAACTGCACACTCCGATTATAAATCAACCAGTACAATAACAGTACTGCAGACACAACTTCCTAAGATAATCTCTTTAGCACAGAATTGTATTCAGAAAGATGAAAATCCTAACAAGAATGCGGTGATTTCTGTCAGTTTAGCTTTTCATGCATGCCATTTACACTAAGAATTTTTTCACACTCCTGTACCAATTCACCCTGGAAAAAAAATGGTCTATTATATGAACAGAGTTCATATGCATAGACCACAATAGGTATAAAGCATATGAGGATTTATATCAAGAGTCAAAATTCCTAGAGATTAGAGGGCATGCAATGAAAGGAAATAAAAGTGATTGGAAGGCCACACTTGGCTCATGAACAGAATACAGGAACTGAGGTGCACAGCTGGGCTACATACATCACGCCAGGAAGGAATGAACAATCTCTGAAGAGTGCAACTTCAGAGAAGAAGCTGAAATTGTTTATTGTTGCCCCAGGGAGCTGTAATTGGGGTTAATGGGGTGAAATTAAGCAAAGAAAAGTTCAGGATGTATATCAGGAAACATATCTTAATAATGAGGTTCTTTTATAATGTTGTCTCAATGGAAGTATTAGGAACCCTTTTGTTTGAGTCATTCAAACTTCAAGTAGGAAAATACATGGAAAAATAGGTTGCAAAAAAGCAATCTCATACAAGTCCTCAAGGGATGAATTACATAATACAATCAGATCTTTCTCAGCTCTAATTTCCATGACTCTTTCAGTAACTTCCTCAAAGGCTTAATTTTCAAAATGCTTGTTCAATCGTTTCTACTATATACCTGCATCAGTAGCAGGTTCCAATTAATTGAGCTTGCAGTTGTGCATTGTAACTATTGAGAGGTTTGCCTGAAAACCTCGGAAATGTGAAGTCATTTGGGATGATCTCAGTCAATGTTTATGGTTGTGAATGTAGGTACTATAAAACTCAGTATAATAAACTAAGCTCTGAAGAATGCTACCAGCAAACTGAACTAATTGCTACATTGAATTTCTTGTCTTATTTGATTTCTCATCACATTCTTTATTCATTAAATTAGAGTTTATTCAGGATCTCCTATTTCTTGGTCACTGAGTAAATGCTAGGGATAAAAAAATAAAAATATTAAATAAGGTTTGATTTTCTATCCTCTTTGAAGTGTATTCTGGCTAAAAATTGTGCCATTTCTGCTACTGTGTGCTCTGATACCTATGCCAATGTCTGATCTGACACATATTTATTCAACAAATGAATGAATGAATGACCACACTCAAGACAAACACATTTGGTAGATTATCTGTTTCCATAAGCTCATTTTGTAGCTTTCCTTCAATGTACTTACTACAAAAGATATATATTTTTAAATACATAAAACTGATTAATTGATTGATAAGCAGCAAGCAAATGAAGTGATGGTTTAGGCACATTACCCAAGAACTTGTTGTATTCCAAAGGTTATGGATAAAAAACAAAAATAACTAAAAACCAAGGTTGCTTGCCTGAGGTCACGCCCTCATTCTTAAGTGTGAGACTGAGGCAGTACTTTAAGGAAAGGTTCTTTCTTCTATTTTTAAAGCTGGCTTTTTTTAAAAAGCTGGAGTAAACCCATTTGTGTTTTCTTTGGAAAAGGGGAGGAAGATTGCTACTTAAGTCTTTTCTGGTTCCGTCACTATGGCCAGCTTCTGCAAAGGACCAAACCCAAAAGCACGAGTCCTCTATCCCAAGGCAAAGCACAGGACAGCGTGGAATTTGTAGTAGATGGGAGAGGCGGCATCGGTTAGACCAGGAGCTCTGGTGGTTTTCAGACTGTTAGAAGTCTTTCCTTCCTTTTCTTTCATTATCTTTGATTCCTTTCATGTCACTGGTCTTCCTTCATGTTATATATTATAAAAGGCACCTTACTTATTTTTATTTCATTGATTTTTGGTTGCAAAATATGTTTAAATGTTTTTAAATAATTGCTTTTTTACTTGTTTTACTATTTTACTATTTACTATTTAATGTGGTTCTCCTATACTTTTCCATCTTTTTTCTATAGATTTTTAAAAAGAAATCATTTGCTTCATGTTTCCTACTTTGCACCTATATTTTGTATGAACTCAGTATGAAGAAAACTTTAGTGACATTTTAGAACTGTATATACGAGCGTATTTTTTCTATTCCTGCTGCCCTCCCCCTTTAATTAGCCACTCTGCTAATAAACTGTGACTTTATATTAGAGGTTATTTCTTCCCTTACTATCTGTAAAATATGTATTTGAAACATTATTTATCTGGCTTCCAAGGTGATACTCCTCTCATTTTCCACATTTGTTTTTCCTGCGTTTCATTTTGTTAAACAAAGTATAGATTTGTTTGGTCACTTAGAGGTTTCATTGGCCTTGCATAATTTGACTCTGCATACATCAAATTCCTGTCACTATCCTGTATTGATTCGTATTGTTATCTGCCGGGATCTCTGTTCTCATTGTTCCCCCATATGTCAAAGATGCAAGCACCATAGAAAGGGCTCACAAGGTACCATTTACATTTTATTCAACTAAACATGACTAGAAATCAAACCAGATATATCCACTTATAAAACTGTAGTTTATCTGACAAGAATAAGTATGACAGTGATGGGACGTTTCATCTAAGTTTAGACCAACCTATATATTGATGCATGTCTGTAGAATTAAAACAGGCTTCTCTGGGGTGCCTGTTACATTTCCACAGCAATAAAGCATGACAGGGTGTAGTCATTAAAAGGTAATCGTTCCTGTGGAGGTGGAGCATCCTGAGGCATACAAGTCTATCTAGGATTACCCAGAAATGAGCTAATCTAATGAGGAGTGACTGTTATTTTAGAAATATAAAATATGTCAGCACACTACATTACATAGACCCAAGTAGTTTTAAAAACTGGGCTCAAACTTAAATACTTTTGAGATTATGCATAAAATAACACACACTTCAATATCAGTGTCAAAACATATTTATTGTTTTTAACAAATAAGATGTCATTGCTTTATGAGATTCTCTTTGTAAAGGAAAGACAAAAAAATGTGAAAGAGAACAAAGTGTTCTCTACAGCTTCTGAATTCCTAATTATTGGAGGCATTCCAATTCAGAAAGTTAAATTGATGGAGGAACATTAGGGTAATATCCCAAAATTCTGTTTGTTGTGTTATCTGTGTGTAATACAAGACTCAAAATTTTTTTTAATATTTTGGGGGAAAAATCTCACCTTCACACTGCAGTTCTAACTGCTAAGTATCCAAATGTCTATGAGTAGCCCCGCCTGACAATGTTCCCTTCCCATTAGTGCACACTGGCCTCCTTCTCACTTCCTTGTTACCAACTAAGCCATTTCAGAAGCTATCCCTGGATGAGGCCCCAGTACCTGCTTCACCCCCATGGAACAGGCTCACTTCCAGGTATGTGTTTGTGTGTGTAGTTGAGAAGCTTTTATTCTTTGGTTTAGTGGCCACTTAGCAGATTTTATCTTCCCCTGCCTCCTTCTGCCCCACCTTGTATTCAACATGTCTCGAGATTTCTCCCCGTTTTGAAAATATTATTGTGGTAAACCACTACTTATTGAAAGTGATTGAGAAGTAAAATATTCTCTTCTAGAGTAACACTTAAGTCTTGGTTTTTCAGAAGGTACTCACAAGACTGAAGGATCTTCATTATGTATTGCAGGTAGCTAGAATTGGTATACTTAGAATTGGCCATGTGTCATTAATTAAGTAGCTGTCACTGATGAATCTCTGTCCCCTGCAGTAGCCAACCTGCCAAAGAATTCTGCTTAAATTACAGCTCAGTTGGCTTATTTTCCTCTATTTTCAAAAATGTCGAATGGCTCCCATTTCTGATAAATTAACTACAAATTCCTCAACCCAGATTTCAAAGCCTTATATAATATGGTTCCAACTTATCTCCCCAACCCTGTATTTCAGTAAAATTGAACATCTTGTATTTTCTCATATTTTCTACCATTTTTTCTCCTCCTGGGCACTGTTTTTATTTTCTGGTGTCAGGAAAGTGTCTAGAACATGATTTTAAGTGTTATCTACTGTAAAAACAACTTTTCTAATTTTTCCATCAGAACCCACTTCCTTAACACACTGGCCATTTACTTTCTTCCTGTATCATACCTTTATCATGGTTTTTTATTTTTCTTGTCACTGGTGTTAGCCCTGCTACACTGAGAGCACAGATATGGTATCTAACTTGTAGAAGACATCTCCTGTAGCACCCAGGAGAGTGCCAGGCACACAGCAGCTGGCCATTCATGTATTCACATAGTCAACAAAGACTTATCAAGTATTCAATATGTGCAAACACAATGCTTCTAATGTTACAAGAGAATTCCTTAAGTAAGGTCAAAAATTCTTCAATCTCCTAATATTTTTTGGACAAAAATTTTTCTACATCACCAATTCCTACCAAGGGTTTATAAAATTATTTTAATTTTTAAAAATTCACTTAAAAATATGCTCTATAAGTGTATTATATAAAGTGTGAGATTATAATTAGTATTTCAGATGATCTATGCCTGGGATGTTCATCCTTCTCACAGAAATTCTCCTGGTTCTCTCTTCACTTCTGTCAGGTCTTCATCCAAGTGACACTTTCTCAGTGAGCTCTGCTCTGGCCAACCCATCTAATATTACAACACACACACACACACACAGCGTACTATGTCCCTTTCCTGCTTTATTTTCTTCCTTAGCACTTATCACTATTTAACATAGAAATATTTCACTTACCTATGATTTTATTGTCTATTTCCTACATTAGAATGTAAATTCCGTGAGAGCAATTTTATTTAAAGATTATATGCATATTTATACAAATACTGCACCACAGTGAATGTAAAATAGTGCTTATTAAAGAGATTTCACAAGCAAATAAATGACAGAATATACACGATCTATCATTAGTGTACTAAGTGGTCAGTGAACCTGGACTGGATGCCCTTGAGCCATTTCTACCTAATCCTGGGGAAAACGGAAGGAGTAGGAAGACTTAGTAGAGTCTGTTAATGGTGAAAACTCCCTGGTCAGAGAACAGCCTTGTTAGAAATGGGCGGCTTCCACTGAGCCAGATTCCTATTACACACTAAAAAAGAAATAGTTTGTTTTTTACTTATAGGTTCTTTATGTGGAGTTCTTGAAGACAGATGAGAAAATAATTACATATCTTATTTCCACTGACTTCTAAATGAAATATAACATTTCTCTCTAAAATGAATTCAGTCATGTGTCACTTAATGACAGTCATATGTTCTGAGGAATGCATCATTAGGCAATTTTGCTGTCGCACATACATCATAGATTGCACTTACACAAACCTAGCTGACGTAGCCTAATGCACACCTAAGCTCTGTGGTAGAACCTATTGCTCCTAGGCTACAAACATGTACAGCGTGTTACCATACTGAATACTGTAGGCAATTGTAACACAATAGTAAGAATTTGTGTATCTAAACATAACTAAACATAGAAAATCAACAATAAAAATATAGATAGATAGATAGATAGATAGATAGATAGATAGATAGATAGATAGATAGATAAAAATGGCACACCTGTAGAGGGCACTTACCATATTATTACCACAATTAATCCCTGCAGGACTGGAAGTTGTTCTGGGTGAGTCAGTGAATGAAGAGTGAGTAAATGTGAAGGCCTAAGACATTACTGTCCACTACTGTAGACGTTATCAACACTGCACACTTAGGCTGTTCTAAACGTATAAAACAACATGAGATTAAATCACGCACAAGAGAAAATGGTTCAATCGAGATGCAATAATCACCAGATGTATGAGGCAGCTGTCCACATAACCCAGCCTACTGTTTCACAACCAATTTTTTTATAAGTAGAAAAAGTACACTCTGAAATAACAATTAAAAGTATAGTACAGTAAATACATGAACCTGTAACATAGTCATATACTACCATTATTAGGTATTGTGGACTGTACTTAGCTGTATAACCTTTACTTTTATATGACTGGCAGCACAGGTTTATTTGCACCAACATCACCACAATGAACGTGAGTAATGCATTGCACTAGGATGTTATGATAGCTACACCATCATTAGAGGATAGGAATTTTTCAGTCATTATAATCTCAATATAATAGATGCAGTTCATCATTGACCAAAAGGTTGTTATGCGGCACATGACTGTTGGTGACAAAACAGACAGATATTTTTATAGGAAATTAAAATTATCATGAAAATCTTTAATATTCTTAAGCTCGCCCTGGTTGGTGTGGCTCAGTGGATTGAGCACTAGCCTATCAACCAAAGGGTCGCTAATTCGATTCCCAGTATGGGCACATCCCTGGGTTGTGGGCCAGGTCCCCAGTAGCCAGTGAGTGAGAGGCAACCACGCATTGATGTTTCTCTCCCTCTCTTTCTTGCTCCCTTCCCCTCTGTCTAAAAATAAATAAATAAAATCTTTAAAAAATATTTTTAAGCTCATCGAACTCAAAATTACAGAAGTTATCAAGCCTGAGGCAAGGTCTTATTATTTATTGTGTTAATAAAGATGAACCTGCATTAGATACTATAATTTTTAAGTATTTTGATTGCTATAATTGTATTTAATTGATTTTTACTCCAAGCCTTTGAGTTTAATTTTTAGGCATTTAAAAACAATACTCTGAAAAAAAGTCAATAAACTACACCAGACTGCCAAAGTAGTCTATAGGGTAAAAGTGGTTAAGAATCCATGCTTCATGGACGGAGACATTGAAATTAAGAACAGTCTATCAATGGCCGTGGGGGAGTGGGGAGGGGACAATGGGGAGAGGCGTTTTCAGGAATCACTGTAGAGGACACATGGAGGGAGCTAAGGGGGAGGTGGGAGGCTGGGGGGAGGGGAGGGAGAGGATGCAAAATAACTGTAATTGAACAACAATAAAGTAATTAAAAAAAAAAAAAAAAAAGAATCCATGCTTCAGAAGGAGTCTGTAAATCACTCAAATATGGAAAGAACTACCCTGTATATTGCTCCCCCTTGCTGTGAGAAACCTGTATTTAGGTTTTGCTTTGACTGACTACTAAACCATCTATTTTTGTATTTATCAGACTTCTTTGAGTCAGTACCTCTGAGCCTTCCTAGACATCTTCTTATCACTGGAAAGTTGACTATAAATGCAATCTTTTATTTAGTTTTCCCTGGAGTCAGAACAGGCGGAAGAAATCAGGTTGAAAGAAATAAAGCATACTAAGGAAAATTCTATCAATTAAGTATTAATGCAAAAAAACTTTATTCTCTTGATTTCTATTACTTTAGGGTGAAATTCAGCATATTGAATGAACTTATCGCAAGGTTGCCTAAATGCTTGCAACTTTTTGGCACATTCTTTCACCAAGTTCTACTAGGGATAAAATGTAAATAAACAGTTTCCACTTAACCAACCTCCAGATAAGATTTTAAAAGGTAATGAAATAACGTCTGAGCTCCTCAGATGGAAGCTGCTATGTAAGTACAAACTACAATCCTTATTATTTTTATAAATAAAGTATTTAGACATTCGGATCTCACTGAAATATTTAACATTCTTTTCAAACGACTTGAACATAGGAAAATGCAATCAAAGCATGTTGCACTGGAAACACCCGCTCCTCCTCCTTTCTGTGAAAAGTAATAGACTCTCAGTGAATAGCTTGCTGAAATTCCATTGGCTTTATCAAATGAGACCCCAGCCAGTTTTGTCCAACAATATTTAAAACCTCCCTTAGCGATTTCACTGCGTTTACAGAGAGACCTCCACAATGAAGAAGGAAATGTGTGTTTTGCTGTTTCTTGGCTCGCATTAGTGGCAGGTTTTATCAAGCTGCTGCACAGCACTTCTGTCCTGAAAGACATCTGTGTGACTTAAATACCATTTCATAGAGCCACACTGGATCCTCTTATGTCTCGCCAATTAAATTATCTTCTCCAGCCTTTATTCCTGCCAAAGAGGTTCAAGCAGAGATTAGGTCACACTCCTCTTCAGTTGGTCTTTGAAATAGTGTGGACGGCCTCATGGAGAGTATGAGCCTGCACGAGCATTAATGCCCTGTCTTCCCAGCCTCCGTGGAAGATAACTGAATTTCTGCGCAGAAGTCCTTCCTGTTGTGTACCACCACCTGACTCTCTACAAACTGAAGAGTCCTCTTTAATCTTATTAAATTAAATTATAGCACTACCAAAAACTTGAGGGAAGCGTGTGGGATTTGACTATTGCTGTGCCAGTTGAATTACAGATCAGGTATTTACAGGAGATGAATGGGGGTTCTTAAATTGGTCTCCTTAGGGATTTCTGGGGACCAAAAAAAGGTTCTATCTTGTGTTTTTATAAAACTATCTCTATCCTGCTCCACATCTAAAATAAATTAATTTTATGAGCTATCTAGATATTTTCTTTTTTGCATATTTTGCACCCTTCACTTCCCTTCACCTTTTTCTTTCCCCATCAGACTGTTTTGTGAGACACAACTAAGATAATGACATTTATTTTAAAGAAAGCATATGTATAAAATTGAGCTTTTAGTGGATTTCATGTTATCACTAAGGTACTAGCTTTTCACAAAGAGCCAGCTGCCACCTCAAACTCATGACTTGTAGGAGAGCATTTTCTAAAATACTTTTTTAAAGTGCCTCTTAGGACCATTGAGGTGGTCAAGGTAAATTTCTTTTGTTGCCCAAAATGAGACAAAGAGGACCTCAGGTTGTCTTGTAAAAGTGGGTACAAGGACAAGAAGTCCCTTTGGGTGTGGTGCCCTGTTCCACTCACTAATATACCAACTTCTGAAACCTAATTATTCTTGGTCACTTGTCCCTTCCAGGCCTCCTCTCCTCTGCCTACTAACAAAGTCATTGTCATGCAATGTTGAGTGCCTACCCTACTTTCTGTTTCTGCTGATATTCCTTCAGACGCTTAGTGCCGCAGTTCCCAAGTGCCCATGTATGACTTTGCCGAGAACACATGGCCCATATTGCAGAGACTGGAAAAGCACATGCAGCCCTTGCTTAAGTGTTTGCTTACACAACTGCTGGGGTGGTAGAGTATTAACAGGAGGTGCAGATAGATTCTAGACGACATGAATTTTTCAGAACCAGCTCTCTCTATTAGGTGTTCTCAATCCAAAGAATTATTTTAACAGGTTTAACAGAATAAAGGGTTGACAATTTTTAGGCAACTAGATTTATCAGGGTGATCACTTCACAAGGCATACAAATGTCTAATCACTAGACTGTACACCTGAAACTGATACAATATTATATGTCAATTGTAATTTAAAAATAAAGCTTAAAAAATTTAAATCATAAAAAAAATTTTAAAGAAAATCTTTAGGCGAAGGAATTGAAAACAGACATGATTTGGGGATCCCTCCTCATCTTTGAGTATTTTCCTTTGCGATGTCTTTTATCTGAAGTGCAGGACACACTTTATGCTTTGCGTGTCTCAGACCGTGCTCCATGCCAACTTCCTGCTTTACTTCAAGTATCTATGCGGGAGAAGGAAAAGAAAAAGAAGCAACACCATTCACGTTCCTGTTTTTTAAAATATTTTTTTTCTTTTTCTTTTTTAGAAAGATCTTATTCATTTATTTTTAGACAGAGGTGAAGGAAGGGAGAAAGAGAGGGAGAGAAACATGAATGTGTGGTTGCCTCTCGCGCACCCCTCCTGGGGACCTGGCCTGCAACCAAGGCCTGTGCCCTGATTGAAAATGGAACTGGCAACCCTTTGGTTCACAGGCCAGTCGGTGCTCAACCACTGAGCCACACCAGCCAGGGTATTTTTTATTTTTCAATTACAGTTGGCTTACAATATTATATCCGTTTCAGTGATTTGACATTTATGTAACTTATAAGGTGATCACCCCAGTAAGTCTAGTACTTATCTGACAGCAAACATAGTTATTACAATATTATTGACTATATTCCCTATACTGTACTTTACATCCCGTGACTGTTTTTATAACTGGCAATTTGTACTACTTAATCTTATCCTCTTTCACCCTTCCCCCAACGCCCCTCCCATCTGGCAACCATCAAAATGTTCTCAGCATCTATGAGTTTGTTTCTGTATTGTTTGTTTGTTTTGTTTCAGAGATTCCACATGTAAGTGAAATCATATGGTATTTTGCTTCCTCTGTCTAACATACTTCACTTAGCATGCTACCCTTTAGGTCCATCCAGGTTGTTTCAGATGGCAAGATTTTATTCTTCTTTATGGCTGAGTAATATTGCATTGTATATACGCATTACTTGTCCTTTATCCATTCATCTACAGATGGACACTTAGGCTGCTTCCATACCTTTGCTATGGTAAATTATCACGGATTTCGACCCACAAAATCCGTGGGGGGACCGCCCCGATCGCATGAATCAATCTTACCCAGAGACACGCTTGGAGATGAGAATCCGGCAGCCACAGGTCTTTTCCATCACCTCCATCTTGGGAAAAAGACCTCATGGGTAGGTTAGCCAGGGTTTTTATTAGAGGTTTTAGGACATATTTATATTGGATTGATTATTCATGGGATTAAGCAGAACAGGGGTAGTTTTACTCATTAGCAGGGAATTAGGATGTAAATTCAGGTCCGGTGGCAGACAGGACCAGGGTAATATAATAAACAGGGCTCAGCAAGCCAGAATTTCTTAAAATACATTTTTGCCAAATTCCTATTAGAGAATTCCCATTCAACAGACATGATCCATACTTGCCCACATGGGAATCACACGGAGCTGTGCTCAAAACACGTAAATTCTCAGGAACATATGTGTTTACACACGTGTGAAAGTCACCGCTACAGTAAATAATGCTGCAATGAATGTAAGGATACATATGTCTTTTCAAATTAGTATTTTGGGTTTCTTCAGAGAAATACCTAGAAGTGGAATTGTTAGGTCCTTCTTTGTCTTCTGGTATAACCTTTGTTTTAAAGTCTATTTTGTCTGATATAAGTATTGCTGTCCCAGCTTCTTGAAAATCCCCATTTGCATGAAATATCTTCTTCCATTCCTTCACTCTCAGTCTGTGTGTGTCTTTCAACCCAAAGTGGGCCTCTCATAGGCAGCATCTGTATAGGTCTTGTTTTCTTATCCACTTGGCTACCCTGTGTCTTTTGATTTGAGCATTAAATTCATTTACATTTAGAGAATTATTGGCAATTATGTAACAATCACCACTTTATTATTCACACTTTTAATCTTTTTACTTTCTTCTTAAAGATATCCCTTCAACCTTTCTTATAATACTGGTAAGGTGATGGCAAATGCCTTTAGTGCCTTTTGGGGGGTGGTCACTTTCTTGTGTTTTGACAATGCTTTTCCAAAACACTTCTCCATGTAAAATAGGTTTTGCTTTGTGATTCTGTAAGTTCTTATCCACCAAGGAAATACTCATGGCAAGAAGGCAATGGAATCTGGTCTTGCTTTCACAGTTGAAGACATTGTCATATTCAAATTCCACATGATAATTTGTTTTGCTTTTAAATACTGGAGGGAGAGTGAATAAGCTGTCAAGTGCTCAGAAATGCTCCCTTACTCCCCTTGCCAGTCCACACACATACACACACTATCTTAGTCTCTGTCTCACAAGCATGCATCCCTCCTGTAAGTGATTTTGCATTGCTTTTCTTACCACCCAGGTCTTCTCAAGTCCCACCTGTCTGCCGTATGCTCCATTTTCTTGCCTACTCCATCATCTCTCTATATTTGGCCATTTTAGACAACTAAACAACTTTATGAAATACCTCTTTACATAGGTTTTGTAAGTTTTTTTTTTAAGGTAAGTTCTTTTTTTTTATTTTATTTTTATTTATGTTTAGAGAGAGGGGAAGGGAGGGAGACAGAGAAGGAGAGAAACAGCAATGTATGGTTGCCTCTCACATGGCCCTCACAGGGACCTGGCCTGCAACCTAGGCATATGCCCTGACTGGGAATTGAACCAGGACCCTTTGGTTCCCAGCCCGCGCTCAATCCACTGAGCTACACCAGCCAGGGCTAGGTTTTGTAAGTTTATTTGTTAATTTTAACTATACTTTGTAAAAATAAATTAGATAAAACCATAGTTGTTTCAGATACGTACAAAATAAATTGCCAATACTGATAGAACTAAGCACTGATGTTCTCCTATAGATCTGGAATAGCATTTGAAATTCATATTCTTTATAAGTCTAATTTTTTTTTCCAATTCCTCATGGTCCCTGCCTTCTTCTTTTAACCTCAACTCCCACCGCACTTACACTGGCTCAAGAAGTTATAACTCCACTAGTTTTCTTTCTGGTGTCCAAATAATGCCAGACATTTCCCGCCTTCAGGTATTTGCATTTACTGGGTCCCTGTACGTAGCAAGATTTGTCACCATATCTTTACATGATTTCTTCCTTGTTAGGTCTCAGTTCAAATGCTCCCTTCTCAGGAAAGTCTTTAATGACACCCAACTGAATCTAATCCTTCTCACTCATACAAGAAACGATCTGGTAAAGATTGACTACATGAGTGAGAGGATTTCAGTACTTTAAAAATGACATTCGATTGTCTTCTAGCATCCATTGTTTCTGATGAAAAGTCAAAATATTTTAAATTGAGGTATAATTTACATAAAATAAATAATTTGTCAACCTATAATTCTATATCCAAAGAAACTTCTTTCTATAAAAAAAGGTGATAAAATCTGAGTTAAATATCTACCAATAGATATGCACTATTAAAAATATTAGCAAGAATTCTTCCAGTTGAAGAGAAATGCTACCGGGGTATGCATTAAAGAAAGAGTACTGTAAATGCTAAATATTTTATGCTTTAAAAGACAACTGATTGACACATGCAGAGCAATGAATAAGACCCTTATCTTAATCACTCACAAAAATTAATTCGAAATGTATCAAAGACTTAAATATAAGACCCACTACTATAAAACTCCTAGAAGAAAACACAGGAAAAAAACTGCTTGACATTGCTCATAGTAGACTTTTTGGACGACACCGAAATTGTAAATAACAAAAGCAAAAATTATTAGCCCGCCACCAGAAGCAACTACGGTTCTAATTTCTGTCAGTATACTTTAGGTTGTCAATGTTAACACCTTGATATATATGAAATCATATAATAAATATTTTTTTCAAGAAATAATTACCTGACATTTTACATTATATGATATTACAATGGTTTTTTATTGGCTAAAATTATAAGCCCATTAATCTTTGAAATACCATTAAAAGTAAAATAAACACAACATGTGTGTCCCCATACTGTCACAGGAGAAACTCCCAGAAACTTGGTGCTTCTCGCCAATGCAGCGAAGATTTACAGATCGATGAGTCCATTAGCATGCAAGCAGGGTTTATTGGGGATCTGTTCTCACGGAAGAGAAATGGCCTAGTGACAGTGGGGGTGGGAGAGTGAAAGGCATACGTTCAGGGCAAAGCAGCGTAAGGGCGGTGAAAGTAAGGAGGACCAAAGGCCAGGGAGGCAAGCGCACATGTGTGGCCAGAGGCCTGGCAGCCAGAGAGCCAAGAGCACCAAGTCAGGTGAAGACCTATATAGTTGGCTGGATGGGGGTGAAGAAGTTACATATTGGGTGACAGGTAAAGGCGGTGCTAGCTTTCGATGGGATGGGTGGCATGAATACCCAAAGGTATTAATGGGCTTCTTCCTTTGGGCACAATAGGCCCTTACCAGCCTTCCAGACCTTGGGATAAAAGCACAGAGACTATTCATAGAATTTCAAAGACTGGCTCGTCCCATCCTGGCATGGTGTTTCCTGTGATGTTGAAACACCTGGCATTTTTACCCACCCACGCTCCTTCTCCCTGCCTTGGTGTGCTATCTATCCTACCTAACAATACTACTTATAGAAAAAGAGCCTAACATTTCAAATAAAAATGATAGTAATTTAGATTTAAGTGAATATCTTTAAAAACTAAATATGTACATTTATATTATTTTAGGTGGTTTATTACTATAAATATGCGAACATATTGAATATAACTGACCAGGATTGAATTAACTTTTTATTAAAGATCTATATCCAACCTGATTGCAAAGGAAAGCATGTACAAACTCTACATTTCTGTCAGTGTGAAGAAATAAATTTTCCCTCTGAGAGTGCTGAACATCCATCTCAGCTAAGTTCTTTTCTCTCCGTCAAGACATCAATCTAATCTGTCATCTCAGAGCACTCACTGGCCATTCTGCGAAACAAAACTCCATCTTAGCCATTTGAGAGCCCAGATCCCTAACCTTCACTCTCAGAAAACAACAAATCCTGACCCGACAGTGCTCCTTAAGCTAAAAAAGCAACAGCAAAACCTTCACATACAAGTCTTTGAGGTCACCGTAAACAGATGTCAATCACCAAATACATGTCAATCATTTTCTACATATAGGAATTGTCCAATTACTCTTACTGCCATTTTTTTCTACCTAGAGGGAGAGAACCATTCTACTTGATACTTCTCTGCCTTATTCCCAGTATTTTAATAATTGGCATGGTATATGAAGTAAAAGTTTATACCTTGTCTTTTACTGGGTTGCCCTTATTTCCAGAGGAGAAATATTAAGGCAAATGCCATCTAAATTCTCATTTTATACCATCACATTTACAAAGATGTTTTGGGTCACCACAATCATTGGAAGTCACTCACCCTTCAAAAAATATTTCATTCTGTTCTTAACATCACATTTTTTCCCTCATGCCAAACGAACAATCTTTAGTCATATGCTGTTTCTTTCTTTCAGCCACAGTTTCTAAATTGAGCGTCTAGCATTTATAATCAACTGCTTCATTTAATTCAGGTCGATTTTAAATGCTAGGCATTCATTTGGCAGGCTGTGAGCAGCCTGTGGTTTTGTTAGATCTACAGCATAAAGAAATAATTCTTCTTTTCCTGATCCTATAGCTGTCTGGGGAGGTGACACCCGGGGAGACATAATGATAAGTAAGGCTAGAGAAGCCCCTGGCAGTCAGATACCAAAGCCAGATGATTAAACAATTTTGTAGCATTCCCCAAAGAAAAAGCAGGAAAAAATATTAAAATGATGAACACTAAAAATATCTCCAGAACAGAACTCACACATGCTGTATGTGTCTTTGTCCCTTCAAACTCTGCCCTCTGCCTCTACAATCCTCCTATTAATAAAGAACTCAGAAGGGATGAAATGATCACTTTTTTAATATCTTTTTACTGGGAATTCTTTAGCTGTTTTGTGGAAATACCAACTAGATTAACTTGAAAAAAATATTAAAGGGTTTAAAATGTTCTTCATATCCCTATGAGGAAGATTTCCATACTTTGAAGCAACAGACCTTAAAGACACACTCATTCATTTTATTGATCCTACTTATTTATTGTTCTAATTCAGATATTAAACAGTAAAGGAACTGAAATATATTCCAGCCAGTTGAGATTACTAGATTAATTACAAGTGATTGATGAGTTTACCTGGCAACCTCAAGTCCTATCTGATCTTCAAAACCAAACCTTTTCTAAAACCAATCCTAAATCTGACATGAAGATTCATAACTTGGGCAGACCATTTTTAGGTCCCTGGTACATGCCGTACATTGACGCTCCTGTTGTAGGTAGAAGAGCGGGGAAGAAAGAGGAATGGTGTGTATAGTTTCATACCACACCTTCTGGAAACTCAGGAGTTAACCCCTGTCCTTTATTATCTCCAACTTGGTTGAAGGCAGGTAGCAGCCCTCTCTAGAGACATTCTGTCAGCACTTCAACAGCTCCCTCAAATGAGAACAGTCACATTCAATGGCAGCTAGAGAAAATAGAGGGCATATTTGTTTTAACAGAAGAGGAAAACATTAACAAACTAAACACGCGATTTTAAACATATGGGAACATCACGTTTTAAAGTTTAAAATGCCCCACTAAATCTTGCAATATGATGTTGGTTATCACCCTTACCTAGACACACCCCAGCCCCTCTGCGACTGGGATTGGCTTCCCTCCTGCCAGACGGTCGTCCCCTTGGGAATTTCCTGTTTCCTGCCTATTGCTCTCCATTCGCACTGTCAAACTCATTTTAGTCTTTTTGAGAAAGGAGGTGATAAAACTTCACTAACCTCTTAGCAAAATTCTAGCTATGTATTCATGAACAGTGTGCTGATAAACACCTTGCAATCCCATCCTGTTTCCCTACAGTATTGGACCTCCTGGAGTGAAGTATTAAGGCAGGGGTGTCAAACTCATTTTCTCTGGGGGCCCCATCAGCCTCGCCAGTTGCCTTCAAAGGGCCGAACGTAATTTTAAGACTGTGTAAATGTAGCGACTCCTTAACAGTTAAGGGAGAGCTCGCACTGCCTCTAGGTAGAAACATACCAGGCTGGATAAAACAAGGTGGAGGGCTAGATTAGGCCCGCGGGCCTTGTGTTTGTCACCTGTGTACGAAGAGGTTTGGTTTTCATTTTTCAGGATAAGAATATCTTTTATTTTAACTGCCTCAGCATGTCATTTATTTCAAAATTTCATTACATAATTCACACATTTAAATTTCCTTCCTTCTTTTTCTTTTCCCCCTTTTTTCTTTGCTGTGTAATATCTGCCTTCTCCTGTTAACTGCTCTGACTCATTATTTTACCTTTTATTATCTGACTGTTTTAAGTCCACCAGAAGCTACTTAAAAGACTAGTAAACCTCCAGAGGACTGATTGGTACTCCCGCATTAGTTCAGTTATTCTCCCTTGTCTTTTTTCCCTGATACCCTCACTAAGGCTGTCTTTCTAAACATACACAATATTATACCTATTATTAAAATAATACCAAAAAATCCACAGTTTATCTTCCTCTTGCTAATAGTACTTGAAAAGCAAGATCAAGTTGTAAAGAAAAAAGAACAAGAGGAAGGCTAGAAATGACTCATCTCACCATAAGTTAACAGCCATTGCTTATTCCAAGGTTCTCTGCTGAAACTTCTCAGAACCACTTCCACAGCTCCCCGCAGATCCCACCTCCGTGAGCACCTTAGCCCGTCCAGCAGCGCTGGCTCTTCGTTTAATCAAGGACTGAAAGCGAAATGAGTGTTGTCTACACGTTTCTTTACCATAAGGCCTTTAAGAAACATGTTATGACATGTTTTATCTAGTTCAAGCTGTGTTTAAAATAGAGTTTAAAATTGTGTATAGAAGGTTAAACAAAATTTTGCAAAATGTGTAAAATTTATTGAAGTGTCCAAGCCAACAATTCAATTCTGAATATGCCCTAAAGAAATAATTTGATAATTTAACCAACATGTATGATCTAAAAGATATCTTTAATAGAAAAAAAAAATTGAAACTGCCTGAAAATAATAGGGAATTGAGTGACATATGATGCTTCTGTAATGGAACACATAACCATTACCAAAAAATGACTGGAAGCTCTGTTTATTATCATTAAAAGCCTATTATGATATTTTACTGAGGGCAAAGAGTGATTTCAAAGAGACTATATAATATGATGGTATTTAACATTGTTGCAAAATCGTGGTTTATGTGTATTTTATAGATACATTTTACTAGATATATAGGTGATAGGATAGACAAGCGTATGTTAACACAGATTAAGTGACAGAACTATGAATAATTTCTATGTTTTTCTTTTGTTTTTTTAATCAATGAGCATAGCTTAATTTTGAACTTAAAAATTTAAATTCAATTTTATAAAGTAGGTTTGCCTCATAGAGGAAGGACCCTAAACAAAGAATGAGGTGGCATCTAAAATAAGTTTGGAAGAAACTGGAGGAGTGCTTAAGGTGCATGCAATAGTTCCCTCTCGGGCAGAAGGAACGGGAGGGCAGAGGAGGTTAGATGTTCAGGACTTGTTAGAGAGAATGGCATTCATGAACAACTGCAGGTAGTTCAGTGTGGCTAGAACGTACAATACAATGGAAATAAAGTTAATATGACAAGCAGGAGGCAAATCTTGAAATACCATGTGTGCCAGGTGAGTTTGAATTTTGTTCTGAGAGAAAGTAAAGGAACTTTTTAAAAAGAAGACTGACATGATAGGATTGCATTTTTAGAAAGATCACTCTGGCAGCTCTGTGGAAAATAAATTGGCAACCTATTACAGTAACCTCTGCAAGAAATACTAAGATCCTAGACATAAGCAGTGGCAATGTGTTTAGAAAAAAGAAAACCGAATTCATAGACCCTTAGTAAGTAGAAAGAAACTCAGGACCTCGTAGGCCGGAGGCAAGGGTGCCGGTGTCAGTGATAGACTCTGGGATTCATGCTAACGCATGGAATAGGTAACAGTGCTATTCACTGAGACAGAGAGCAGGAGAGGAGGGCCAGAGTTGAGGGCAATGAGGACTCAGTGCTGAACAGAATGAATCTGAGATACCCTCAGCTCATCCAAATGATGATGCCCATGGGCAGCTGCACATTAAAGTCTGTAGTACTGGAGGGACATCTGGGTAGCAGATGTGAATGTGGGAGTTTTTGCTCATTTGCAACCAGATTTTTGAAGGATTAGTCTATACCTGCTCTTCATATGACTTTCATTCCACAATCCAGAGTAATGAGGATTCCATCTTCATCTCTGTATAACAATGTTCATATTAAAATTATATCCAATGGTTTTCAGGATGCTGAGTTCACGCACTGTGCAAGTTGTGAGAATGAATGCAGAAGTATGTAAAGTGAAAGATGAAGACAGCCCAGGAGACAACTTTGAAATTACATTACTTAATGTTCTATTAAAAGAAAAAGAACTCAGGAAGAAGTCTGAAATTGATCAATAGCTATAAGGACCAGAAGAGATTATTGTCACTAAGGCTAAGGGATGTGAGAATTTCAAGATGCTGGGGGTTTCGTAGTGATTTTGGAATTGAAATCAAGTTAAGTAAAATAAGGTCTGATTGTTGTCCATGGATTTAGCATCCTGAAAGTCATTGGGTATCATTTTACAACAGTTTTCATGTAGAGGAGAGAGTGGAAACTTGATTACTCTGGATTATGGAATGAAATATGTACGAAGAGCAATATAAAATAATCCTTCAAAAAACCTGGTTGCAAATGGGTAATGGGTAGAGGAAGAGGGGTGTATGTGTGTGAGAGAGAGAGAGAGAAAGACAGAGAGAGAAGGAGAGGGAGAGACTCGTGGGAAGGAAGGGCTTTTTTAAACATTCCAGTGTTCTTTAGCTGAGGGGAAAGGGCAGTAAAGTGGGAAATTTAAGGGTAGGGGTGGGTGAAAAGGCAGCTGATGAAGGAAAAAAAGCAGAAGGGTGCAAGCATCTAAATCATAACGAAGGGACCAACTGTGGCCCAGAGGACGATGGTACCGCCCTTGGAAATAGAACCATAGGCCTTCGGGGTGGCTAGAGATGGAGGTAAGTTTGAACGTGGAAGGAATTTGAGGGAATTTTCTCTAAGTAGGGTAACAGGACCAAGTTACAACTTTTTTTAGTTTCCCTAAAAGGGACCAGACCTAGCAATTTCTACCCAAATTATTCATGCCAAAATAACCCAGAGTAACCCACACAATTAGCTTTAGAAATGGAATTAAAAGGACTTGTACATGAATCAGATGAAATTACTGTGGAAAAATAATAGAGCAGAGTTCAAGGTATTGAGAGTGCCAAGGAAAGTGCAATTTTAAATAGGGCTGTCCAGATGAGCCTCATTAAGAAGCTGCCATTTGAACAAAACCTAAAAGAGATACAGAGAGAATATCGAACGCCTAAGGGCTGCCATTGGCCTGTTTGTTCAAGTAATAGCAAGAAATCTTCACGGTGACTAGAAGAGAGTGAGCAAAGGGGAAAAGAGGCAAGGGTGAGGCAAGCAAAATTATATGTCTTTTGGGGGCCATTGTAATAACTTTGACCTTTACTCTGAGAGCCTAAACAAGAAAGCCAGAAGGTTTTGAACAAAGGGGTAATATGATCTGATTTATACTGTATTCTTAAATGATCCCTCTGGCTGCTATGTTGCCAGTGAATCGTGGATGGAGGTGAGTGGCTGGAAGAGGAGAGATGAGATAGGAGAGTATGCAGCAATCCAGTGAGAGAAATGAAAACTCAGACCTGGGAGACAGCAGTGGCTGAACATGGTCAGATTTTGGATATCCTGACAGATTGGTTCTATGATCTGATGGAATCATCTATAATAAGCCTGTGGGTTTTGGGATTTAACATCTGGAAGGATGGCATAGTCATAACCTGAAAGGGAAAGGCTGTGCTACAATGAGGGAGAAGAGCAGGAGTTTGGTTTTGCGCATGGTAAGTTTGCGATGTCTACTAAGATATTTAAGGAGAGACGCCTGGTGGGCAGTTGAAATGCAAGTAGGGACTCCAGAGACAGCATCAAGGAATTTGAAGACTATTTTAAAGGGTGAATTTACCACTTCTAAAGGGAACAAGAAAGAAAGCTTTTATCTCCTGACCCCTCAATCCTTCATACTCCCACTACACTAGGGCAGAGCATGTGGAAGGGATTCAGTCAATATTTGATAAGCAGGTAATGTGAGCACAATCTTCCATGAAGGGAAAATGCTTCCTCTCTTCTAGCCACAGGATTTTAGAATACTAGGTACTCAGTGGATTCAGTGGTAAAGGAAAGAACAGGTATTCAGACAATTTTTGAGACTGGCAACAATGGAACTCAGAAGTGAGTTCTGCATCTGCCAGTTTCCCAGAAGACTCATAGGGCGATTATTCTGAACCTTCTTTTGTAGTTCATTGGGATGAAACAAGCTTTTAGTCTCCTTAGAGGAATTTCTATTTTCACCTGTTGGCTTAATGGTTTTTCCTAAGAAGTTGATACAGGGCATTTAAGAAAATAACCTATATTATAAGTTGAAATCATCTCCAAATATATTCAAGTTCTAAATTATTTAAGAACCTTTGACTACCCAGAAAACATGACATTATTTCTGTTTGTTCAATTCCTTTTCATTTCTCCCCAACAGCTCTTTGAATAGACTGTAGTATGTAGGTGGAACTTGGCAATCTATCATGAAAAAGATGTACTTCCATATGAACATACAGAGAATATTATCTCAGAAATAAGAAGATACCTGTAGCTCCAACTTTTCATCCAACTTGAGCAGTGACCCCCCATTTTAGCGATGACAACTCTGAAAGGGTCTGCATCGATGACAGCGCACTGTATCAGTCAGGACCATTACACTGGGCCGCTCCCAGACCCCTTGACACTGGTTTAATTGCAATACAATTTTTTTTCTTTTACTACCTTGAACATTTCTGTTCTCTTAGTGAAGTCAAGCTGCTGGGGTACCAGTAGTAAGCAAAGAGTCAGAGCCAAGGGACCAAAACAGAAATTTGAGGTGGCCCCGCCTGGGAGGATTAAGGAATATGAAAGTGCCCCACCTGTGGCAGCTTCAATACTCTGCTCCTTTTGACTGAGGCTGGCATCTCTAGCAGAAAGAAACCCCTCACTCTCCTTATTCTATCTGCAGTTTTGTTTAGGGGAATTTTTGTTCTGAAACTAAATGCAGGAAATCTGTTCACACTCAGTTCAGCCTGTGAGAAATGATTAAACCTAATTTGCCTAGGTTGTTCATTAAGCCTCCACAGATATTTTTGCCGAACTATGGACATTCTGTTTCCACTCAATAGAACAGCATTGGATATTCTGTGATAATGCCAGCAGCCTACACTATACCGTACACTTGATTTTACCTGAAGGCATCATTCTTGAGACTGACATCAGTGAGTTCGAAAAAGAGCAGAATTACTAGGCTAGAGGAACTGAGAGTAGAAAGTGGATTGTTTCACTCTCATATTCATCTGCCCTCCAATCACTCAACACTCCCCCTGACAGTGGGAAAAGGAATCGTAGCCACAGAAAGTTAGTGAAAAGGTGCAGTCATTCCAGTTCTTTAGTCCCTCTGATTCAAGTAGTGTGATGAGATGTGTGTGTGTGTGTCTTTTCTTGACTCCCAAATAGTGTGAGCTCTTGAAGGTGGGACTATGCATTTTATTTCTATGATAGCCTTGTAGTCCTCTGCCTTTCCACTTCAATATAGCCTAAACTATGTTACCATGCATTTTAATTTTTATGACATCTGTCTACTATACTAGATATCTTAAGAGAGAACATTTTTTTATTTCTCCAACAATAGTTCGAATACCAAACTTCAAATTATGGTCACTTCATTATGATAATTTTTCATGTATTTTGGGGCCAAGTGATTTTTTTCTCAGTTCTCTTGCCCTTAGGAAAATTAAAAGTTCCTTTTTTCCTACTTCTGGGTGACTATATTTCATCTTTCTTGTAGATATACAAGTTAAATTAATGAGTTGAGTGTTTTATTAATTGTCACTAATAAATAGAAGTAGTTGAGGTGAGCTTGAAGTTTCTACCTTTGAAAATGAAATGTAATCAAAGAAATATGTTGTCATGTAGTCAGATTTTTTTTAAATTGCTTGAGGATTTAAATATAAGAAAAGTTATTCCCTATAAATCAAATATTTAGTAAATAATACAATGTTAAAGCCAAGAAGAAAAATTATGCTTTTTGGTATTTATGTTTACTTTTGTAAGTAGCTGTATTTCAAGACAAAAAATTCAGTTCATGAGGTAAATATTGTAAAAAGCCATAGTGCCAGGGAGAATGCAGGTAGACTATGAGTGGAGGGGAGTGGCAGGAAGTGGGGAGTGAGTTAGGAAGGCATGCAGCAGTCCAGGTGAGAGACATGAAACTCAGACCTGGGTTGATGGCACAGTGGAGTGGTTAAAAGCATGCATTCTGGAGCCAGCCAGCCTGGGTTTGCATCTATTATTTACCAGCAGGTGACTTCAAATAAGTCACTTAACTTCGCTATGCTCCAAATTCCTCATCTATAAAGAGGGTATAATTATTAAACCAACCTCATAAAGTGATTTTGAGGAATAAAAGAATTTATGTACAAATAGTGCCTGGCACAGAATGAGTGCTATATAAATGTAAATTATTGTTCACTAATCCTCTCAGATTGACTGTGCTTATCAGAGATGAGGAACAGCAAAGTCTACCTACTTTTCAGGAAGCTGTGTAGATTGAATATGGCATGTGACAGGGATAGTGAAGTTTCAAAGATTTGGAAATCAGAAGAAGGGGGTTTAGAAAGAATTGATTTAGTTACAAACACATTCCACATGAGGGCTTTCGAAGTGGAGGGGGCAGATAAATGTAGAAAAATAATCTCTTAAACTGTCTTAATTTTAGAGAATTGATGCGCAGAAGCAGACTGGGGCTAATTTTAGAACTCACTCAACTCTCATAAAAGACCATGAAAATCACAGAACGTCATCTCCTCTTATTTCATGCTCCCTTAAAACCCACATTTGAGCACACACATACACATATGCACACGCATGCGCACAGGCACTCAGCAATGACATTCAGTAATGAGATTTCAACAATTTGAAGTCATTAAGGTAAAATAAGGAGACTGATTGTCATCAAGCCTCACTTTTCTGAGAGAACAACTGATAATGACAGCATCTCTAAAGACAAGACATAGGCAGGTGGCTTTCTCTCCCTGAGAGTTCTGATGCTCTGGTTATTAAAAAAATGCTCCTTTGTTATCTTTCAAATGTAATAAAAAATATATAACTGAATGGAGAACATATTGCCAAGGAATGAGGGGAGAAAACTACAAGTCAGTCTCAATATTAATATGCCAAGTTAAGGAAATAAAAACTTGGTTCTTATAGTATCTGGATAATAATTTTAAAATAATGAAAACTATTTTTAATCTCTGCATAGGCCATTCTCAGCAATCTTTCTCTTTCGCTCACTCTCTCAGATTTTCTTTATTC
Organism: Micronycteris hirsuta; assembly: GCA_004026765.1. Taxonomy (NCBI): domain Eukaryota; kingdom Metazoa; phylum Chordata; class Mammalia; order Chiroptera; family Phyllostomidae; genus Micronycteris; species Micronycteris hirsuta. The sequence continues at coordinate 72,996 of PVJI01002843.1, forward strand.
TAAGAGAGAGGGGAGGGAAGGGGGGAAAATAGGGAGAGAAACATCGATCAGTTGCCTCTCACACACACCCCAACCGGGGACCAAACCTGCAACCCAGGCATGTGTCCTGACCCGGAATCAAACTGGCGGACCTTTGTCTTTACAGAAGGACAACCAGCCAACTAAGCCACGCAGATCAGGGCCCTCTGTTTTTTACATAGCTTTACAAAAACTTTTATCAAATGCCTTTGTTTTTTCCTCTCCTCTTGTTTATTTAATGGAGTAATCAATGTTATATTCTTCTTGATAATTTTTGACAAGTGCATAATGAAAAGAATTTAATGATATAGTAATTAGAAGGAGAAGATAAAAATAGGTAAACTGGGTAGAATTAGTTTGGCATATATAGAAAGAATGAGAGCACATACATGTGAATAATATGTACTAATAAAGAATACATAAATATTTTTAAAGTATTTTTAAAATTTTGAAGGGAAACAATTCTATACCATATGTTTTCAAACTTTAATTTTAAAAAGATATTTCCATTAAAAATATCTACATTAGCTGACAATTTTCAATTTCTATACCCTTACAGGAAAAAAATAGAGAAGGAGAAACCACTTGAGCCACTCACTACATGTTGGGGACAAAAATGAATTTAAAAACTACCTTCCGTCTTGTGGGGATGGCTGAATAGTCTGAGTCTGGTGAAATTCTAAAGAGAAGGAGAATTATTACAAGACATACTGTTTCTCCAAGGAGCTCAAAGTGCATTCATAGTTAACATTTCACTGATCTTCACTCTGACCTGTAAACAATCTGAAACATACCTTCTGTGGCACTATTTAATCATGAAATCTTAAAGTATAATTATTTAAATGAATTACCCAAAGATACAAGATTGAGAGTAGTTGAAAATAGGAACCAGTACATCCATGAGAGCCTACTAAGCATTCAGCATTATGCTCATTCCTTTGCCAGTGAAAGAAAGCCTGCGATATACTGGGATCAACTTGTTCTTCAGGATTAAAAAATATTCAAAGCTCCCATCACATGTACAATGTATTCTGCACTCCCACTGGGAAATAATTGGGGCTTTTCTTAAAACTCTTTTTTTTAAGATTTTTTATTTATTAGTTTTTAGAGAGAGAGGAAAGGAGGGAGAAAGAGAGGGAGAGAAACATCAATGTGTGGTTGCCTCTCATGTACCCCCAAGTGGGGCCCTGGCCCATAACCCAGGCATGTGCCCTGACTGGGAATTGAACCTGTGACCTTTTGATTTGCAGGCCAGTGCTCAGCCCACTGAGCCACACCAGCCAAGGCCCTTTCTTAAAACTCTTTAAGTCCACTCTTTCAGATGAATTCTACATTGTCTCTTTATATCTCATCTTGTACATTATCTTGATTCCTTCAGTTCCTCAGAGGACTACTCACATAAGAATGCACAGCAAACCTTTTTTGAAGTTTAGGACATAATGAGATGTTGGGAAAATGATTACATTGTACAAATGTACCAAAAAATTAAAAATAATAATAAAATCTGGTTAATAGCAATCTATATTCTTGAAGAATCCACTGCTAATTTTTTACAGAGGCCAAGACCACTTTCATCTGGCCAAGTTCCTACCCTGTACTGACCCAGCAATTCCTCCAGTAGGCACTTCATTAAGAGAAATAAAAATACATGTTCACAGAAAGGTCTGTAAGAAGTGTTTAGGGCAGTCTTGTTCATAGTCGCCCAAATCTGAAAGCAATGCAAATGTCCTTCAACACGTGAGTAGATAAATAAATTGTTGTGTCATGGGAGACTTTTTGGTGTAATGAACACCCAAGCATTTTGCCAGTGGGATGATAGCAAAAATAACACAAAAAGAGACTTAAAAAGCTAAGCCTACTATTACTGCTCTTGGAATCTGCCACATCAATATGAACAAGCAAGACAGTCCTGATGAACGATTAAATAGATGAGACCACAAATATGTGGTCATTTGTTCTCATCATATCAACTAACAATCAGCCAAACCTGAGGGAAAGACCTGCCTATATGGCTGATAGGCAACCACAGATGCATGAGAGAAGTCAACTGTGTCTAGCAAAAGAACTGCCCATCTGAAATCAGCCCAAATTGCCAACCCACAGAGCAATGAGCAAAAAATGAACGATTGTTGTTTCAAACCCTAACTTTTGGGGTGATTTATTCGGTAGCAAAAATTAACTGATAATGAATAATCCATACAATGGAATGCCAGTAGAAAATAAAACAGAATAAATTTCTGAGCGTGCCTGCACTATTTTGGATTAATCTCAAAAATAGTATATTTGATGAAAGAAGCTAGACACAAAACAGTATGATTGTATTTGTATCAATTTCAAGAACCAGCAAAATTATTCGATGGTGATTAAAATCAGAACAATTGCCTGGAAGGTGGTGTGGGGATGGAATGGGAGGAAGAGTGACAAGAAAGGGTCAAGAGAGAATTTTCTGGGGTAATGGAAACATTCTTGGGGAGTATTGAGCATGCTCATATGAATTACAATAAAATGAATTAAGTTGTATAATTAAATATTGAATAGGGTGCTGTATGAGCACAGAGTAAGTAGTGTGTACCTGTGCATTTTGGCTTTTAGGGAATACTCCCATGAAAAGCAGTCTTGACGTAGCCCATGTTGCATGTATACACTCACTATGTGATGTTCAATTGTGTTCATTAGATAGCAAAATGACATAATCAAAAGCATGAAGGTATCAAACAGTAAGTATGGCATTCATTTGGGGGGGGGAACTGCCCAGAGATTGTATATGGAAAAGGGGAGCCATTAAGTGTTGGAGCTAGAAGCATAGGCTTGAGACAAATCGTGTATGTTCTTAATGTTTTGCTATCAGTTCCTTATCTTATAAGCAAGGGGAACCACTGATGAGATTTTCCTGCCCTTAGAACCATACCACAGAATGTAAGGTTCGCCTTGCTCACCAACAGTCAGGGGAAGGTAATTAGTGGCTTGCCAATACATTTTCTTATATTAGAAGCCCAGTGTGGTGTGTAGAAGCATGTGTAAACAAATCAGAGGAGGACTATAAAATCATGATGAGTTGGAACCGCTGAAAGAGAACTGAAATGGTAATTAAATGAGTGGGAGGAACACTCCAGTTCTCCTCGATACTCCAGGTTTCCCACGAGCAGCATTAAACTCCTCTGTGGTTTGTCTGGTAGCTGAGCCAGTTTTGTTTCTTGTTGATTTCCAAGCTCTGCTAATCCAAAACTCAATACTATCCTCTATGTCAATTTCCAACTTGGAAAACTAGGTGAACTTAATTTTAGGAATGTTTTTTCTGAATTTGAATTTGCTGTGATCTTTTACTCCCTTCATTTGCGTGTGTAGTAAGTGTCCCCTGATGCATAAGTTAACAATGCCGTGTTAAGAGGGAAAAACATAGGACTTCAGGTTTGTAGACATAGATTCAAGTCCTTTCCTTACTATCTGTTAATCTTGGGACATCACTTAATTTCACTAAGCCTCAGTCATCTCATTTATAAATAATAGGTAATGATAGAAACACTCTTTTTGGTTCTGGAAGAAAAGATAGAACAATAGTTATGAAGATGTTAAGATATGCTCAAAATATAGTGGGCACCCCAACAATACTCGCTATTAGCTTGAATATTAATCATTAGCCACTAGCCTTTTCTTTTTACCTTCCAGTCATTGCCAGAATGTGAAATGTTATTCAGGTGATTGGTTGTTTTGAGGTTTAAACATTGAAAAAAAATTAAACACACAAATACGATAGCAGTTTTTACTAGTTTATGCATTCCTAAATGCTAATGATTGTGTTATCAGTAATTACGGAAATCCCTTCATTATGAGGTAGTTGACACCGTGCCTTTCACCCTCATATTCCTATGAGTTATAATGAGAAGAAGGTAATCTAAGATTTATGTTGAAAATAAGGAAACGAGGATAGAAAGGAAAAAGAATCTGTGAAGAATACCAATCATAGCCAAGTTCTGTCTCCAAAGTTATTACACATAGATAGAGTTGACAAGCCTTTTAAATGACACTTTGATTTAGTTTTATGCCTTTTAAAATTGTTTTGAAGAAAAAACTGGTCTTCAAATTTGTGTCTTTCCCAATCCATATCTTACTCCCCTTGGGTTGTTTTTGTTTTTGTTTTTCTGTTACTGCCTACACTCCCATTCATCTTCCTGTGCTACATATTACATCTAGTACTTTGTTTCAGAAGCAAGCTTTATTGAATGGTACATGCAATATGTTTTCATAGAGCATAAAGCATATCCCCAAGGATGTCATAGTAAGGAAACCAGTGGTTATAAGGTTTATATTTACATATATTTTCAAAACCTTAATAGTACATCTAAGTTCACTATAGCATTTTGAAGCAACTTTTCTCTCTAGGTGGTATGTCCTGATATCTCCTTTTCATTAAGTTTTTTTTTTTAGTACAGTGAGAGCACTATTCTTGTTGATATCATTTTTATATGTTAATCAGTGAATTACTTCTGATAATGCTGAACTTGTCATTAATCACCTCTTCTGGCAATCCTCTGCTAAAAGAAAAAATGCCTTATTAAGATTCATCAAAGTTGGGCAGCATTAACTCTTTCTTATATCCAATCACAACCAATTACCTTGGGCCAAAGGCTCTGGACTATGAGGGGATAGCCTGTGTCTCCAAGCTCTCACCATGCCAAAACGTCCAGAAGCCAGCAGAGCGTTGGAGGTGAACAAGTAGTTTGCCTAATGAGATTTATGATTCTCAACTGTACTTCTGTAAAGAAACAACCTGAAATCAACTTTTAATTGAGAAAATGACAATTGCTCAATCCCAGAAAAGTCTCTGATGGGTATTAGTCTAATTAGTAACCTCAGATGAAATTGCAAGGAATGACTGCTTCTCAAACAGAAATCCCAGACGGCTCCCACTTCCCCTACAGATATGGACAAGACAGAATCTTGGAGATCAAAGATAAAGTCTTATTCACCATCCTCCAAATAGTAAACAGCTCATTATATTTCATCACAGTTACTTGAACATGGTAGAATACAAGATACCTATTAATCTGTCATGGGCTGAGAATTCACTTTGTCCTTTGACAAATGCTAATTTAACTGATTACTTACACAGAAAACATCTGAATGGACTTTTTTTTATTTTTAGGCAATTTTTTTTTATTTCTTACCAACGATAATTTATTCATTTCTTATATTTAAAATGTCTGAGGTGAAGTGATCAGAGAGGTCATCTTGTTGTCAATGATATTCCCAGGAAGCAGTTAACCATCAATTTGTACAGGGAATTCTCCTTCATCATCATCGTCATAGTTGTCATCATCATCATCATCAAAATGTTTATTGAGAACCTTCTATGAGCTGGAAGTTTACTCATCACATCTCATTGCTCTACCTCTCTTTACTGTGTAGTTATAACTATGTTTAGATGTCTCCTTTTATCTGTGGTACCAGCATTGCACACCGTCAGTATTTTGACTGACAAGACCAAAAGAAAGCAGGGCTATTCACCTCCCTTGTTTTAGATGCAAGTAACTCTCTTCAGACAGCCTAGGGCCGCTCTGCTTGTTTAGGCATCCTCCACATAATTACAAGATTTGATTACTAGCCCTTGTTGTTCTTCCTCTAAAAGTTTAAAATGTCACACGGAAGAGGACTTAAGGTGAGACACCCAAAGCATGCCTCTTGGAACTTACCTCCAATTCTACACTGATCTGATCTCTTCATCATTGCTTTTTTCAGGATCCAGGTTGTTAATCAGATAAAGATCCAATGTGTAGTTCCCTGTGTATTTTATACATATACACATTCTGGTGATGTCATCTTATACGTGGTTCTTGAAATTTGGTGTGGTAATATGTGCTGCAGACTCAACTGAAATATATTCTCTACATTTTCCTTATTTTCCAATCTAGCACCTCTGAAAAAGAGAGAAATGTTAATATACTTTTAACACCTTCTTTTAATATTGGTTCTTTTTGCAACTAGTATTCCAATACAATTCTCCTATTGTCTTCAGAAGAATCTGGTTTTTTATTCCCATTGCCATTATTGTTGGTGGAAATCAGGATTTTCCACAGAATCGTGAGAAAAGTATTCCAAGGAGCCACACACGGGAGACTGTGCTGTGGCAAAATGGTTCATTCAGGTGGAAATAGAAGCTGCCCCCTGAGTTCCCAATGTCCCATCTCCCTCTATCTCACCATGAAAAAAATTCAGCCATGTCCTCAGCCTGGCCAAAAATAAAAAGGCTAAGGACCAGAGTTTCTGTTTCCTTAGTCTTTTGTAGCATCCAGCTAGTTTAGCTTATGTTCCCAGCTGCAATCCATTGCAGTGCTGAAGTATTTAGGCTTCTGTCTGGAGCCTGCACGTGGACTCCAAGCGGCCATCAGCCACAGGCTGCTAAGACCACACAGCTATGGAGAGAGGATGCATGAGTGCATGAGGCTAGTGCAGGTCACGAGAGAGAGAGAGAGAGAGAGATTGTTTGTTCCACCGGGATTATATTAGCTTGGGTTTGCTATGGACCAGGTGCTTTTTCAAAAGAACCATCAACTTGCCAAGCTTTTGCAGGCTTTGATGAGTCAACCAACCAGTTAAACTGACAGTCCTCTAAGGTCAATCACCTACCCCTGCACCCCTCAACAATCTAGTACCAGAGAAGGGGAGGAAGGAGTGGTGATATCCTTGGAGCAATGCTATGATCCCCTGGGTGTGAAGTTGTAGCTCCCTGGTGAAGTAAACATGCTTGTGCTCCCTGGTTAATTAAGCTCAATGTCTAACTCTGTTTGCTCCCTTTTCTTATTAATAATTCGTTAACTATATACAGTAACATCATAATTGGAACAGCAAACTCTCTTCAATGAAATACACTGAAATTTTTAGACTTGTCTATTTTTATTCCAAAATAAGTTTATTTAAAAATAGCAAATATTCAATATCATTGCTCTCAAACTTTCTGCGCACCACAAGTAAACAAGATAAAATAATTTTTTTAACATTAGTTTTTTACTTTACACATTTTTCAATATCTATTCTGTGTAGGCTTTTTAATGTACATAATATATCAATATAGCAGCCTTGTCTATTAATGTTGACATACCTAAAATGTGCTAATTTCTTTTGCATATGTGTTACTAGTGGAATTAATTTTGCTTTAGTTTCTCTATTAACTCTGAGAAAAAAACTATTTGTATCATTTGCTCACAGAGGAATTATTTGTTGAAAATTTCTGCCCAGCAGTATTAATCGTTTACATTCAACAGAACATTTTAAAATTGCACTTTCTCAAAGGCTTCATTATAAAAAGAGTCCCTGTTATATGTGACATTTATATAATCTTACTTAGTTTTACTACCAAAATAGTGGGGTGTTGTTGATAGGTTGCTTTTTATAATCATTTTTAATTTTTTAATTGTGATATAATTGGCATGTAATAGTGTATTAGTTTTAGGTGTACAGCATAATGCCAGCTGTTTTCAATGAAGAGTTTCAGTTGAGAACTCCCGTTACGGCTCCCACCTCAGGAAAGGAAGGCATCTGGTGACAGTTCTGTTGAACTAAAGAAGCCATTTCTTTTATCATCTCCCAACTGTCATGTGTCTAGTGTGTTTGAACTACGACTGTCAATACAGTTTTTAAAGTTGATCTGATATTTAAACTCTGAGAGGAATATTAACCATGATGACATTTGACTTTTATTAGTCATCTTTCACCCTGCCTGAATATCTTCTGCTCTGCCAATTTAATAAAGCATTAGACTCATTTGAACCTGGGAAACTATTTGATAAGTTTTCCCTGAAAAAAAATCTACCATTTTCCAGAGGCCAATTTATAATGGGAAATTATTGGTTAAGCCAGTGTTGGCATTTGGTTTAGTACATTCCCCAGCCTTAAGTAGATAATACAAGTTTGCATGTATGTCTACTTTGATTTAATCTTTTAAAAAGTGTTTAATGCAGTCATGCTTGATGATGCAGCACAATGCCTAAAGGCTGGTATTAAGATATGTTTCTGATCCTCTCAAAAGCTTTTCTGACTCAGTAGGCTGTGAACGTTCACAATAGCCCTAAAGGCAATCCTCCTTGAGTTATGGAAGGTGATACCTGCACCCAGGTTATTCGTAGCAAAGAAAACTTGCAGCATGCAGCCTGATAGTCCAGCCAGTGGCATGGCGTGGGAGACAAATCACCTGGTGGACCACAGAGAGGATGCAGCAGCGCACATAAAAAAATGTATATAAAAGGCCTTCATTAATAGCACTGATATAATCATATTGGAATCCTTTGCTGGAGCAACCTCAAATTGTATAAATGGAAAAAGATGCAAAAGAGCAGGTAAGATATTTACAATTTAAAAGTGTATTCAGTGAGGGCACAATATCCTTCTATTCAAATTCACAATACAAAAAGCATGGGTTTATAGAATCTGAATGATGAATTTAGAACAAAAATAGATGATTTAATTTCAATGAATTATAGAACTAATATATCTGAGAATCAAATAATTGTACACTAAAGAAAGAGTTTTTGCCAACCCCAATCTTCACTCCCAGTCCAAAAAAAGTAGTGAATAATGATTAGATATTGTATCAACATCAAAAACTATTGTGGACTTCAATTTTGTCTAATGGCTCAGAATTAAAATGTCTTTGTACTTAAGAACATAAGTATATCCACCTTGTTTAAAATTATAATGCTTAAAAATTATAATACAAAATTTTTCACATTAATAATAGCACCTTAAAATGTATTATTTTTAAATTAAAACTTTTATCTGAGATCATTGTAGACCAGAAGCAATTGTATAAAATAATACAGTGAGGTCCTATGTACCCTTCACCCAGTTTCCCGCAATGGAAACATCTTGCAAAACTATAGTAAAGTATTAGTATCAGGATGCTGACATTGATGTAGTGAAGGTGCCAAACGGTTCCCTCACCACAAGGTTGCTTTTTTATGGCCATATTCACTTCACTGTGATCCCCCAACCATCTTAGCAACCATAAATCTGTTCCTCATTTCTATAATTTTGTTACATCAAGAATATTATATAAATAGAACCATATAGCATCTAACCTTTGGGGTTGCCCTTTCCACTCAGCATAACTCTAGGGAAATTCATGCAGGCTGTTGCATGTATGAATAGTCCCTTCCTCTTATTGCCGAGTAATATTCCATGATATGAGTATGCCAGTTTGTTTAATCATGCACCCACTGAAGGACATCAGTTTGTGTCTAGTCTTTGGCCAAAGCTGCTATAAGCATTAGTGTACATGTTTTTGTGTGAACATGTCTTCATAGCTCTGGGATAAACGACCAGGGGTGCAATTGCTGAGTTTCAGAATATGCATATATATTCTGAAACACAGTTTCAGAATTGTCTCTTGTTTTCCAAAATTTGACTTTCATGTATCTTGGTATGAATATCTTTTAGATTATTCTATTTGGACTTCAGTCAATTGGGCTTCATCCAACTTTTTGAATATATAAGTTTACATCTTTTGACAAATTTAGCAAGTTTTCATTTCTTCAAGTACTCTTTCAGTCCTGCTGTCTCTGTTTCCAGGACTACAATGACACAAATGTTAGATGCTTTATTATAGCCCCATGGATCCCTGAGGATCTATGTTCAACTTTCAGTGTACTTTCAATGTACTTCTTTTTTCTCATCCATATCGGGTTTCTTCTATTGTTCCATTTTCAAGTTCACTGATTCCCGTGCCTTCTCCATTATGCAGGGGTTTTTGTTGTTATTGTATTTTTTAAGTTTTAAATTTTCAATATGGTTCTTCTTTATATCTTCTATTTCCTTGATTTTACCATTTTTTTTAATTTCAAGCATGTTTGTAGTTGCTTGTTGAAGCAGTTTTATGATACCTACTTTAAAATATTTGCCAGATAATTCTAACATCTTTGTTATCTCGCTCTCTGTTAGCTTCCATTCTTTTTCCATTCAGGTTGAGAACCTCATCCTTATTGGGATGATGAGTAATTTAAACTGAAACATGAACATTTGGATGTTATGTTATGAAAATCTAGATCTTTCAGGACCTTCTATTTTAGCTGACTTCCTCTGGTACCTCTTTGGCAGGGGCAGGAGGGGTGACACTGAGTCACTGTGCCTAGAAGTCCAGTGTTCCCACTCGACTACTGGAACTCAAGGGGAAAAGACTTCGCATTAAGGCTGGGAAACAGCGGAAGGTCCTGCTCTCTACTCAGCCTTCACTGATACCTCCATGGCCACGAGGGGTAGAAGTGGTTTGTTACTGTTTCAGTTACTGCTTTCAATAAGAGCAGGGGATTGGCCTCATTTCTGTGGGGCATTGGTGAAAGTTCTAATTCTCCGCAAGGTCTCCTCTGACACCTCCCCAGGTGGGAAGGGAAAGGTGCATCCTTACTACAGAGTGAAGCAAGATGTCACAATTCCCAAAGTAGTCCCTACTGCCACTAGGGAGGAGGACCTTCTCCCTCCCGGCAGGAAGGAAAGACCAGGCCCCCTACCAGACACCATGGCCTGGCCAGGAGGAAAGCGTCAGCTCCCCGCTGTTTGCTGCTGAGGCTAAAGAGTGGGGTTACCCTTCTTTTTCTGAGGTGTCCACTGAAGAAGAGCCGTTATCATCCTAAATGTTTTCTGTCTTGTTAGCATATCCCTTTCCTGGTTCTGTGGCTGGAGAGAGAAGGCGTTTTTTGTCTGTGTCCGTTGGCATTTCTGGGTTGTGGGCTTCTTTACTCCAAGCCTGGTACACATGAGACAAAAGAAAAGCATCGTGTACTCATTCCTATGTCCTTCCTTGCATCCCAGGGTTCCCAGCCACCTACCTCCTTTCTGCCTTTGAGACGCGTCCTATGTTTATCTCAGATACAGTGTCCAGAGGTTTTAGTTGTCCGTAGCAGGGTGGTCACAGAAAAATATATCTACTCCAACTTCCTGGAAACAGAAGTCCAAATGATAGTATTTTAAACACTAAGGTTGCTCCACTTTCAATTTCTACAATTAAATTTCTTAAAATACCAAAGGCATTGATTTCCTCTTATCTATTAGCTTCTAAGTGAATTTCTGGGATGTACCATCATAATTTGGTTTGCAGGTTAAAAAAAAGTTTAATCTGATTTACTTATAGAGAGAAAATATTTTCTCTCAGCCAATAATGATATCAAGATAATATGTAATTCCCTGTAAGGTGGATTAGCAGTGAACAAATCATATTAGGTGTATCAAGGTGAAAAGATGAATGAACATAAACAGATTTAGGCTGAGCTCAGCTTTGAACGCAGAAGACTAAAACAACTGGGATGTTTTGGGTTTTTACAAAAGGATAATTGTATGTTTGTCTAGTATATCACTGGTACCTGTCATTGTTATTCTAGCCATCTTTCAAAAATATAAAATAATTATATTTGAGTTCCACGTATTCAGATTTACTATGACCACACAGGTCACTGTTTGCTGCTTTGGGCATCGCTGCCCCCTTCACACGGCCCAAACTTCTCTGAACTGGGGTCACTTGCTCCTCCCCAAATATAATTTACATCTTCCAAGAGCTTTTGTGAGTTCTGCTTGGAAGATGTCTTCTCCTTTTCCCTCATTTATTCCACTCAAAGCTCTTCCATCTCTGGAAGTGTATCTCCAAAATGCCAACATACACATACCCTGATAATAAATCGTCATCTCCTGGAGGAGGCAACACTTTAATTCAGTCTTAAAAGTGCAAGGATGACCAGGGAGAGAAAGGAGGAAGTGTGGGGCATTCACACGCTTGGTTAGCCCAATGGGTTAATGGGTTAAAAAACAGAGGAGGAAAACTACCTGATGTTTCAGCAAACCACCAACAGTTTACTAACTGACATTAATTTTGAGACTAGGAGTGGTGGAAAATGAAGTTAGAAAAGGAGCTAATTATCACATGGGGAAGGGTTTGTACTCCATGAAAAATCATTTTTTCAGTAATCACTTAGTAGACGTTCAGTTTGTTTTTGCTTGTCACTGAGTAGACATTCAATTTTCTTCCTTCCTTCTGACACTTATCTTAATTTACTTCAAACTACAATTACATTTGTATCCTTACTACAAGATTGCAAATTCCTTTAGGATAGGATTGTATCTAACCAGAGGTAATTTTGTCCCCTTAAGGAACATATGACAGCATCCGCTGACATTTTTGGTTGTCCCAGTTGTCAACTGTCTTGATGGTAGGATGTTGCTAGTCAAGTATCCCATCACGCACAACAGACCTCACAAAAAAAGGTTGCTCAAGCCAAAATGTCCGTGATGCTGAGGCTGGGAAACCCTGGCGTGGTTCATCTGGGTTCATCTGTGCAGCCCGGGTACCAATTAGCAGACTTGCACATTACAGGTGACAGTCGGAGTTGTTAGAGATTATTTTAAATCCCTTTTCTGTGGGCAAGTTTTATAACTTGCTATAGGATTAAAAATTAAATTGGAAATGTATATGGTGTAAGAAAATTAGAAGTAATAGAGTTTATGAATCTCGATTAATTTGGGGAAGCAAATTTTCATTTGCATTTAGAGGTGACCAATTTAAAAGCTAAAGTTCTCTTAATCAGCATGTTTTTGTAATGAAATGGAATGTGATTTAATTTTATATCAAAGGATCTCCCCTGGTAGTTAAAGAATGCAACCCAGCACAATGAAAAGATCGCGGGCAAGCAGAACACAGCGCCTTCCCTGCGTTCTGGGAGAGCGGTACAGCTGATAATGTAGGACCCAGGGGCACCTTAACGAGAAATGTAAACTTATTGGCCCTGAATCTCTGAATTTATCTGTAGTGTTTACCTACATTTTTATTCCCAAAGTAATGAAATGATGAGTAACAATCAAAAGAGAAGTTTGTGATTTTGTTTAAAAATACATTGCTGATGGAGAATTCAAGTAACAAGTATTTAAAACTGAAAAGAAGAGATAAATGACTGATAAATCTGTAGCATTTAGCTATTGATAGTAAGGACTTCATGTGGAAAAAGTAGAGAAACCACAGACATATCCAGAGCTTGTAATCAGACCCATTCCCTCTTTACCTAGCCACGCTCATACCCAAGTACCAGTGACGGACTTTCCACGGGACTGGGTCACTCAAGGATTAGAGCATTTTTATAGGTCCTGGGGGATGAAAGACAAAGAGTTAGCATAATCTGTTTTTTTCAGTATCCATAAAATGCTCAAATCTCATGTGCTTTTGTTTGGCCAAATCAAAATCTTTCTTAAAACCAAATGGTTTTTAATAGTAACCTGTACTCAAAAACTAAGTCCCATAAAACAATGATTCTGATAGTTCTATTATATAAGGAAATAGTTCTTACTATCACTATTTTATTGCCAATAGCAACATATAATCCAAAGAGGAAAATACTGATATGATTATTTTTGAAGATATTTTTTAAAAAGAAAACTAACTCTGCTAATGTAACATCAGTGGTATCCTTATTTAACTGTCTATTGTGTGTAGCTAGTTCAGCTACCACATTTGGGGGTTGGAGGGCAGGGATACACATTCCCTCTCATCCAGGATCTGGAAACAAAATCCCTTGAAGAATACGTGGTACAGGCCTCCTCTCGCGCTCATCCCTCCCCCAAGCGGGGTCAGTGTTTCTGGGCCAGGATAGCCACTGCTTCATCCCACGCCCACTCTCTTTGGAAGAGAACATGCTTTCTCTCTCAAACCCAAATTAGAGATTTTCTGAAGTTTCTATTAGTGTCCCCTCTGACTTAAAATGTTCCACTCACATCTTCCAGAAGGATCACTGTCAGCTAATAAAAAAAGGCTTACCATGGCATCCCTGCTTCTGAGCTTCCTGATGGAAGACAGCAGGCTTTCCTTACAGTCCCTTCCCCGCACCGGATGCTGCCATGGAGGGTCAGGCCCCAGCCGGACCAACGCCTTGTGAATAATCTCCATCACTGTTCTGAGGACACACTTTTAAAGATTCCCCCAAACTGGATTATTTTGGGTAATAGTTTTTTCCACTTATCAGGAAATTATATTAGTTTGCTTTGGTCCACCAGTGTTCATAATTTGACTAAATAAATATTATGCTGACGTGAGGAGATACAAAACCATTTCACCTAAGGGGACGGATGATAGAGGTCAAAGGACTTTGGTGTGCTTCTTTACAGGCAACAGGAAGTGAAGACTTGCCCAGCCATAGGGACCTCTTTGTCGTATGTTCCAGAAAGGACAACATGAGGTGCACAATCCTAAATCCAATGCTGTGTGCTACCCATTACCGCCAGCCGTCCACCTCATGGTTTCTCTGTAACATGTCATCCTAATTATACTCGGTATGCCCGGCTGCTGTTTCAGGTCTAAATAACATCTTACTGATAAAGTGTTCATGCAACATACCATGGAATCTCCTTGACATTTTTCCCTGAAAACTTTTTTTATGATAGTCAGTGACTAATGTAAGTAAACTAGAAGTTGATTGGCACAAATGCAAATGGTAATGTATTAATGAAAGGCCATAATTCTGTTTTCTCTTCCTGAACTTACAATAACTTGTTTTAGATTGCCTGGCAATTAACAAAGCTTACACATGATTGCAGGTCAGAGGGCAATATTTACTTATAAGGCAGAAAAACATCACTTGAATCAAGAATTCACACTGGAGCGAGACCCAGTCTGAGGAACCATTTTGGAACACTAACTCTAGTCGTGAAGTGCCTGCCTTTGAAAAGTCATTTTGCAGCAAGATCCAGTTCTGTTGTCTTTGCCTCATGACTAAAACACCTTTGTTTTGTTTCAGCTGGCAGGGTTCGTCTACGCCTGTTATGTTGTGAAATGTATAACTGAAGAAGAGGACAGCTGTAAGTATTAAAGCTCTATTCCGTTTCTCTCAAGTTCAAAGCTTCGTCTTTACTGCCTCCTCCCTAGCCTTACCGGTTCTCAGGCAATGTCCCCCAGCACATCATTAGAATGGGCAATAAGCTTTTTGTATCCACAAGGATAAAGTCTTTTCATAAAAAATATGCAGGACATGGAAAAATTGGGGAAGGATTTATTTTGAAAGCACATTTACTTTTTTCTTGGAAGGTACTTTTAAAATCTATTTCTCTTATAACAATTCAAATAGGGAATATAGAGGGGAAACTGGAGATGGAAGAGATTTTTAAATGTGGTGAACTTGACCATTCTCTTTGTATGAACCACTTATTAGGTATTGATAACTCATAACTAATCAGGTTGGCCTAGGACTACAAACCTTAACAATCAATAATTTGCAATAGCTCTTAAAACTCTCACAAGAACTGGCTTCAGATTAATGCAAGAAATTTGTCTTCAGGAAATCAAATTTTTATATTTCCTTTTTGTCCCTACACTTTGATACGAATGTCAAGAGCTCTCTGTCTGAGTCTTGGCACCAAGTCCTCTTGCTTGATCCAGAGTTGAGACGGTGTTCCCTTCCTACAAGTCTTTGAGTGGCTCCACCATCCTCTGTTCTTCTAAAAATGTAAAAATGGCAGGTAAAAGGTTTCACTCGTTCTTTGCTTCCTAAGGACCTGAAATAGGAGGACTGGAAAAAGTGCTTCTAGCCTGTCTGAGTACTATCACGGATATTTGCCCAGGCAGCTATATTTATTCTGAGGAAAAATCAAAACTGGGAATCATTCTTTTTGGTTTCCAAAAATAATAATGACTCGGGTTTGGAGACAGAAGCAAAAAATGATGAAATTCACTGCTCTGTTACAGGATGATTTGAGGAAAAAACCTGGAGAGAAATACATGTTTCTTCTTTGCTTTCCAATCATATTAGACAGGAAGAAGCAGTATCAGGTGGTTAATTTAGAGGAGGCACTTTTTCTGTCATACTAATACATGTCATAAAAGCAGGAACACACTGCATAATTTGTATTATTTTGTGTGTGAAAAGAAATGATGGCCCTTTTACTAAAAAAGCATTTGTAAAATGCTTTTCAATCGATCAAGTGCTCTGTCAGCCTTTGGAGATTTTAAGATTATAACACACAGTCTTTTACCTCTAGGAATTTACCGTCTAGCAGGAAAAAACAAACATGTGGACAAAGAAGTATAATAAAACCCTCTAGAGTGTATTGTGGAGCAAGATAGGAAAGGGACCAGGAAATACTTCATAGACAAGGATATTCTTGAGCTTGGTCTTGAAAGATGAGTGGATGAAAGATGGTTAGGGTGTCAATGTGGGGGCAAGGTGGTTCCTGGTAAAAGGTGGGAAAGTGCCAAGGCATAGCACCGCCGGTCATGTCGGGAGCAGAGAAGCCAGATTAATATAACTGGGCTGTATCCTGTGCTAGAGATGGGCATTCAGAGACAATCAGAAAAGAGGGCATAGATGGGACGATAGAAAAATGGTGTGACAGAGTAAGGAATTTAGACTTTATTTTATATAGCATGATGGTAAATCAATTGGCAGGTAGTTTTTAAGAACCGAATAATATAATAAAAGTGGACTTTGGAAAAACCACAGTGGTATCAGTATGAAGGAGAGACTATGAGAGCAATGGGAAGCTCAGGGAAAGGGAGAGTAGTTGGGATCTGTAACGATGACTGAGATATGAGATTCTGAGGGTCTGGCCTAAGACCTGCATTGGAGATGAAGAGGATAGACATCACGTGAGACATGATCAAACAAAGTAATCAATGGACAGTGGATGGTGCTGTATAAGGGCCAGTGGAGTGACTGATAGGTTCCTGGGTTTCTGGCATAAGTGGATGGGTATACGGAAAAGTTAGTTGAAGAAAGTAGAATGGGAATGTAAAAATTGGTTCAATTTGAACAGGTTGAGGTTAAGGTGCCTGATGAATATACAAGAGAAGCCATCTAATAAACACTTGTCTTATGCACAAAGGATGTATTCAAGTTAGGAAGGGTAATAGATTTATGGATTCCATGAACTTTGTACAGACTCCATGAACTTCATGAGTGCATTCAGATGTTACCATTCAGTGTTTTTGTGCCAAATCTTTGATGAAGGGAAAATTTACAGGTTAAATGTCATGTCAGAGTTGAGTTCCTTGGACTACAATGATTGATTATATTTCACAATGATGCCAGTACATTTTCACCTACAGAAAATATTGACACACCAAGTCTCCTACACAGATCATCAGTGTCTCTCTAGAATAGTACCTCCCAGAGGGGATCCCAAAATGCTGGTTCCATAAGATGTGCTGCTCAAAAAAGACCTCATAGCCAAATAAGTTGGCCATTGAAAATTTAAAATGCACATTTACATATTAATGTCTTTGTGACTACTGTAATAAAGAAGTATATTCAATTTTTCTTAATCCACAGTTTTATTTTAACCATGTTACAGTGGGTGAGCTGTAGTGAAGCCAAATGCAGATAAAAGACAAAAAGCACCAATAGTTTTGGAGTTTTATTATACTCATAATTCCCTGTGCACAGAGATAGCACCAGGGTAGGTCACAAGGCAGAGAGAGAGCCAGCAAACGTGTAAGCAAGCGAGCACCTTTACTGTGGTTTCTTTGCATCTAAAGAAATGGGCAAGGCTGGCTGAGCAGGTTCAGTATCAGCTAGCTGAGTCGGAAAGTGGCACTTTGTAAAATCCGTGTTCAGTTTGACTATCAGAGGATATAGTTTGGGGCTATCTAAAGTCGCCAGATGTTTTTGGTGAACTAGGGCTTACTTAGGATCAGCTGGTCATTTTGTAGATATTAAGCCATCAATTTTTTTAAAATTAAAAGTATAGTACTACCCCAAACATCTGAACACAGAATGCTTTTTCATAAGACATATTAATATTCCAGAGAATAGAATTCCGGAAAACTCATGTTAAGGAATTCCGCCCCATCAAGTTTTGGTCAAAGCCAAATATCTTTTGGAAAATCAGGTTTATCTTTCAAGCATTTAACAAATTATTTTCCAGAACACTCTCTAAAGCAATGTCTATGTCTTTACGTGTATTTTGGCCATAATACCTTATCTGCCTTTATTAATTCATCTTCTCATAGGCAAGTTTATAATTTTTTTCAGTGGACAAGATACAAATTACTTTTTATATGTTTATATCCAAGCAGATTGACACTTTCCCTAGAGTTCCACAGGACTAAGCAGGAGATGCTTGTTTGAGCCAGGTCTCTGTCCATTTAGGTGCATTTACCTGTGGTCATTCGCACAAAGACAATTTTGAGTGTTTAGTGCAATGCTTGCTGTTGACATTTCCCGTGTATTATCATAGTTTTGGCCATTCGTCTGTATTTCATCTCCAGGCACTGCCTAGAACACATGATTTCCAGTGCTCAAGAGAAAAGAAAGTTTGAAGCTTCTGTCTAATTTTTGGTAATTATGTCACAAAGGAAATTATTTTGATCCTTTAAAAGTGTTCTGGCTGGATGAAAGTCTCAGGAGCATGCACGCATGCTCTCAGAAAGTAAGCCCGGATGTGTGGGCAAAGTTTAAGGTCTATGTAAACAGGGAAGGGATGAATCTCTGTCTACTCTTAAGTGTTGTGGACTTGTGATGAGGCATCCGGATAGGAGTGTCATAAAGGAGGAGGTGGTAGCTACCTGCCTGACAAGTTAGTTAAGTTCCCATCCTGAGAGGAACAGAGGGCAGTTTGGGCTCTGGCACTGTGCTGAGATAATAGCCTAATTGTGGCAACTGGGAGATTAGAATATTCTTGGTGTCAACACGAAGCTGACCAGCCAGGTGCTCAGCTTTGCGCAGCAGGCCTCTGCAGTGAGTGTAGGTCCTCAGGCCTCAGAGGCAGAGACCTCGGGGAGCCTGGAGAGGGTTCGGGCTCCAGGAGCAAAGACTCGCACTTAGACACCAGAAAATAGCAGCAAATCATCGTCGAACTACAGGGGGTTAGGCTGCAGGCACATCGGATGCTTGAAAAGTTTGTTCCATATTTCTCCTTTTAAACAGTATCTCATTTACTTTCTAGACCCCAGTTCAATTAATATTTACATGGACATTTTAATGCAAAGTTGTTGATTTTTCCTACGAGAAAGCCTGGCCCTTGAAGTTCACATCTCTGACCCTTTCCTTATCTGAGCTAGAGCCTTGTCACGACAGGCTGGCTGGCTGCACAGACTCACAGGACACCACTGCCATCTGCTGTGCTTCCCAGGAGGTAACAGCCACCCTGGGAGCATACAGGCAAACAGGAAGATGGGGCACTCCTACCCCCATGTATTAGTTACCTGGGGTATAACAGCAAAATACGAAAACTGGGAGGTTTAAATGATAAAAAATTTATTTTTTGCATAGTTCTTAAGGCTAGAGGTCCAAGAATAAGGTGCTGGCAAATTTGGCTTCTCCTGAAGCCTCTTTCCTTGGCTTACAGACAACTAACTTCTTGATTTGTCCTCACATGGACTTTCTTCTCTGTGAGTACATGACTTTAGTGTCTCTTTTTCTTCTTATAAGGACACCAGACCTATTGAATGTGGGCCCGACCCTCATGGCCTCATTTAATCTTAATTACCTTTGTAAAGGCCTCCTCTCCAAACACAATAACTCAGGAGATTAGGACTTCAATTTATACATTTGGAGGGGAACACAACTCAGTCATAACATCCCATATCCAAACACATACACACACACACATCGCTCCTGGGTATTTGCAAATACCTACGGGGCGCAGAGTGGAGCTAGGTTGGCTCAGTGGCCCATCCACCACCTGTGGGCAGGAGGGTCCAGGCTGCAGTGCTGCCAGCCTCCGGGGCTCCACGCTCTCTGCTTCCAGACAGGAGTATAACACCAGCATCTTCTGCAGCGGGTCGGAGCGATCTGTCCTCAGATGAGTAGCTCCTCACCAGAAAAAAGCCGGGATGCTGCTCCAGTGGGTGGGCCTTGATACTTGAACCCTGTTAAAGTGGGGCAACCACCACAACATACTTTCATCTGTCTGTTCATGAAAAGGCAGCAACGTGACTTCGGAGAAAAGGCTTTCTCCAGGAGAGCAGACGTCCCGTGCTGAGCTGTCTTTGTGGCTGGCTCTTCACTGTACAATACCATCTGCTGCCAGCCACGCTGAGTTTTCCTTCTGACCCCCAGTCTTTGCTGCTCCCTCTACTTGTTCTTTTTACAATAGTGTGTGAAAGAAATAAAATGTCCTGAGATTCCTGGTCTGGTGCACCTCTGATTATATACAGGGTAGGGCAAAAGGAAGTTTGCAGTTGTTTCTATGGAAAATAATACAATGATTAATAAATGATAATACAAGAACAAACTCTGTGTTTCAGACTCACAGCTGAAAGCCTACTTTTGCCCCTCCGGAGGTAGCTCTTCTCACACTTCCTCCTCAGCTCTCCTGCGCCACAGTCAGATGTTGACTTGCAGTGACAGAACTAATTATGTCTCTGCCTCATTAGCATTGTTAGATGAAATATATCACTAATCCATAGAGAAAAAATCCTCATTTGATCTCCATTTTTATTATCTTTGCTTACAAACCTTTTGCTTAATATTTAAGCTAAAACTAAACATCAGTCCTCTAAAAAGAGTGGGGTCCGTTTTTCTAAGTAGACAGTATCATTTCTAAAAGAGATTTGATGTATTTGCCAGTGTTATTAAATATTCAAATAATTTGTAGAAAGTTATGAATGCCATTTAAAACCATATTCTAGGGGGTTTATTTTGGGGAAAATATTGAAAATTGGATTGTAGATGTTTAAAAATGTAGATGCACACGTGCAGAAACCCACGAACCAAGCACGAGTTCATAAAAGTCTGTCCTGAATTCTTCAGCCTCAACTGGCCTTGGGATGAAAGGTACAATTGATTTAGAGAGCCTTTCATTTGAAGAGCAAACCACAGGAAATTATTCACTTCTCTGAGGCTAATAATTTTCTGTTATTTTTGTTTGATTTTTCCTCTAAAGCCTGCTGGCCTGCGTGTGTGTGTATTGAACTCCATTCTGTATGTTTTGATCATTTTTCCCGTTTGTCAAAATCCCTGAGTTTGGATGCAGCTCTCTGAGCACAGTCGTTCACTCTCCCACCCACCCGTGCGGGAGTTTGTAGGGGCACGCAGGGAAGAGTACTTCCCCGTTAAAATGATTTGTTTCTTCCTGTTTATAAAGGAACGTATGCTGACTGAAGAATGTATAGAAAATACAGACATGAAAAATGGAACAATCCTACAATTATGAATTCTGGCTCTCAGTTAACATTTTAGCATATTATATGTCTCCTGATCTTCCTTCTTTTTCCCTGCCTTCTATCTATCCGTCCAGCTATTTATCATCTGCCTATTCATCTACTCGGTTGTTAGGGCCACACCATACATCTGTTTGGTAACCTGAGCTTCCTTTCTTGTTATTTATAAATCACTCTACAAACAGAACCTGAGGGACAGGCAATTAGCGGTTTTAAAATAGTGCAAACTTCTTGGGTGTCAGGTTGACAGGTAGGGTTATGAAAATTATGGTCTATTTTGCTTTTCAAGTATTATACTCAAGCAATTAAATGAAAGAATAATACATTATTGTTTTATCATCTGTTTATAACATGTGTTTTGTAATTCTAAAGGTGACTACGTGAAATGATATTGGCCATATCTGCCAGCCTCCCTCCCGAAACAAAACTTGCCATTACTTTCCCCAACTCTGAACAGAATCACATAGGATCAGAGCCCAGAACCCCAAACTGTGAACACTAGTAATCTCTGGCCATACTCTTCAGAACCGCAGTGGTAAGACAAGGTAGAAATGTCACCTTGCTCCTCCAATTCCCCAAAACGCAGGGGCTCTGTATTTATTTAATTTTATATCTTTTTGTTCTGTTTAAGATTTCTTTTGGACTACAAGCACTGCAGGGTTTTGAACAATAGCAAACTATTTCCTTTGGCTCAATGATGGCACCTTAATTTTACAGACCCATAATGATTAAACGATGTGCCCAAGGTCACTGAGCACATTTGTGAGCTTTTGACACCAGTACGGCACATATTGACTCCTCTGGGATAAGAGAGTATTAGGGGATGCCACTGGGAACCACGCCTGTCTTGACCACCACCATACCCTTAGCATCTAACATATCCCCAACCTAGAGCAGGACTCAACGAGTACCTGGGAAACAAACGAATGAATCATTCAGCTCTCCACAAACATTTCCTGGACTACATGGAAACTGCTAAGGAAATGCAACATTCCCTTAGACCCCACTTTATTGTAGTTAAGTGAATAGCAAATTATAATAAAGCACCTGTAGTCATTTTCTAAACAAATAAAAGGAAACACAAAAACATGCTGTCATAGGTAAAAGACTAAATAAATGATCACCACCTGAACCAAATTCTTACATATACATATGCCTCCTGTCAATCACATGCAAATTTCTGTCTGTGACAAGAGCATTCCCCAACAGCCAGACACAATGATTTTTACAATAAGTCTCTTTAGTACTGGTCTCTTTTTCAGCCTACTGTTCAATTGCACCCCCTTGTGGTCATTGAAAAAAATATATATGAGCTTTATTTTTCAATTTGGATATTCGGGTCAAAGTTGAGTCTAATTCTCCAGCAATTTCTTCTTACTTCCTCTCTTTTCTCGTGTCTCCTCCATTATACCATACTGCTTTTTATATGCACACACATGCACACATTCTCACGCACACTTTTGCACTTTGATCATCTTTAAATAAAACTTATGTTCCTGATTCAAGATGATGAGGGAGATAGATTGATTCATTCTCTATCTTTTGTTGACTCAAAACAATCGGGACCTTCTTTTCTAACTTTAGTATATGTGTTGCAGAAGCCAGTACATGCCCTTGTTTCTAAAGAATCAATGTTGAGGTGACAATATTCAGACTAGCAAAGGAGGACCTTTAACTGGGGTGTAATAAAGGAGGTATTTTATTCAGAGCACTAAAGTTATCAGTAAATGAGTAATATCCAAGTTTTTTTAAATCAGCTTCAATAGAAAACCAGAGTATTTGAATGGAAGGAGAAGTGGTGACATTTACAGAAATGATTACAAGAAAAGTCTTCCATGCTAATTATGCTGCTGCTGCTTCCAGTTTTGTGATACCCAGCCCTCCTTTAAGGGGGCTCTGTACCAGTTTTCGCACCGTCTCTCTCAGTGTGCGTTGATAATGACCTGAGAAAGAAAGCAGCTGAGTGGCAGAGAAAAGGGATGCTTTTAGCACCAGACTTGGATATACGTGCTCACAAAATAAAGTCTCTGAGTCCCTTAGTTTCTTCTCAAAGAACAAATGCGAGCAAGACAAAGTGCTGGCACAGGAAACAACTCTGGAGCCCCCCCACTCCGCCCCCGACCCGAAGCTGAGACGTGCTGAGAAAGAAGATCGCACTTTCAAAGCTCGTCCTGTGATAAATGATGCTGGCGGGGGTGCCCACTTCATTAGGCTCAGTTATGCTTTCGTTTTGGAAGTGGCAGCTAATGAAAACAGAAGGCTGGGCTTAGCTATTTCCTTTCTAACAGCGGGAGGACTGAAAAACACTGCATCTCTAAGGATGGCCAGCCGGTATGCGGAACGGAAACGTGAGCGCAGCAGCCTTACACGCAGAGCTGAGAGTGCCCTGTAAGATAGCGAGCTTAGGGCAACCCTCAACCCCGTGTGACATCAAAATGAGGCTGTTCCAGCAGCGGAGGCTTGGGGAGGCCTCCGCTAGGAACGGTTGGCACTGCGTGGCAAGGAGTGAAGAAGAAACAAACGAAGCTCACAGGAGGTGAGGTTTGTTTAAATAATAGAAAGTAATTAGGCCGAAGACAAAAATCAGCGATGGCATTTTATAATTACAATTAATTTAAAGGTTAATTTCCTTTGGTGCTAAAATCTTATTTAAAACATTTACCAGGAAAGGAAATTAGGATGTTACTATCAAGAGGCATCGCGTGCTTCTGGGAATCCATGCCTATTATCACTTGAAATTAGGTTAGGCCCAAAGCGGGAATTTCGATTCATTTCTCTGTACTAATAGATGGCGGCCAGGGCTCAGAGTCAGCAGGGCTGGCTGGGGCCAGCAGTGCAAAATTTGCATTTTTGGTCTGTTGGTTTATAGGATTAATTGCAAATGTTTCCAACAAAGGAGGCTGGTTTATACATGAACAACCCCGACACAAAAAGAAAATTGGATATGGATTGCTGCCTTCGTAACTAATGAAGTTGATGTTAAAGGAATTCCCGAGAGCAGAAAGGCGAAAGGAAGCTCATAGTCACACATGCATACACCTGCATCACTGAAATAAATGGAAAGGGGCGACAGTATTTCCGTTGGTTCCAAACCTGTCAATCCTCTTCTCCTCTCCCAGGCCCCACCTTTGCCTTCACTCTATTTTCCAAATGGGAATTGTCACGTCTCAGGTTCAAAGGCCATGCATATGTAAATACCCTCTTCAGCAGATCATCTCCTTGGAAACTTGACTAGGAAAACCAATGCATAATAGTAGTAATGGCCAGAGGGAATTCTTTTGAACTAACTTCCCCATTCACTAGGCCTTCTGCCGACTTGCTCTTTGTAAATATTGTGTTGACACTATCGGTGGTGTGTAAACCAGCCCCGGAAATAGGGAATTGGGCAGAATCCTACAGAGGTGAACATAGCAGTCACCTACTGTGATCCCATCATTTTTACTGTTGAGGAACAGAACCTCACATTGACTTGTTCCACATCAAACAGTCATTTGGAGGCAGAACTGGGAACAGGATTTAAGTTGCTTGATTCTAAGTATATTTCCACATCATGTCAATGTGGTACTGGAAATGGATTCTTCACCACCTAGTTCTCGAGAACCACCCTCTGGTAGGCTGTGGGTTAGTCACTGGGGGTCAGGCAGGGAACCAACAGACACTGTCTTTCCCTTCACGGTGCTTGCAGTCTAGCACGCAGTTCCCAGGAGGAGTCGCACTGGAACGTAATGAGAGCTTGGACAGGAGAGTAGGGAACATGGTGGGAGTGCACCCCAGGGCGCCTGGTCCGGTTAAGAAGATGAGAAATTCCTCCCTGAGGAAGTAATGTGTCAACTGAAACCTGAAAGATAAGTCAGAGGACAGTGCCAAATTTAGCAAAAATAGAAGTGCCTTTTAAATAGATGACTATGTTTTTTATCTATATTGACCAAATGTACACCAAAATTCACACAGAAGTAATCCTAAATGTTTTTAATGAGCTCAAAGTTGCTAATCTAGTTTCAACTTCCCCAAATATCAATAAAAATGTTAGAGTGAGCAACTGCTGGACATTCTCTTTCCTGAAACTGCAACTGTTGTTTCTCTAAAAATATGATTGATTTAGGCTCAGGAGTTTTGTGATTTTCCTTTCTGAAGGCTGCAGAAGAATGCAGAAATTATGTTAGCAAAAAAAAAATTCAAGGCAAGAAGTGTTTCTCTATTGGATTATTATAGCATGCATCCTTTATTTTTTATTTCCCTGATATACATGCGTTAATGTGCCCACACCCGATTAAAACCACTGCATGTAAATGGGCTATGCATTCTAAATATATTCTGAATGTCAGCTGAGAAGACATACCCAATCTCGTCTAACTAGCTCACCTATAGCTTGTGATAACTGCTCTCAGTTTCAACTGAAAGTCGTGTCATATATAATCGAAAGCAATTCTAACAGGCAAGAACAAAACACTGGTGAATCTAATTCACCCCAACCGCACGGCACAAGGCCAGCCCAGGTACCTTTAAGATGCTTAGTTATTTCATTGTATTTTGCACATGTCTCCACATGTATCGAAAGTATTGAAGACATCTGGATACATAATTTTCTGACTCCAGCTTTACAAATATTGTTGACTTTCACACCTTTTACGACCCTCATTTGGATCACCCCCTTTTTTTTAATTTATTTTTAGAGAGACGGTAAGGGAGGGAGAAAGAGAGGGAGAGAATATCAGTGTGTGGTTGCCTCTCATGCGTCCTCGACCAGGGACCTGACCTGCAACCCAGGCATGTGCTCTGACCAAAAATTGAACCAGCAAACCTTTGGCTTACAGGCCAGGGGTCAATCCATTGATCCACACCAGCCAGGCTGCATCATCTTCTTTATGGAGAATGAAGGATTCTTCCACATCACCAATTTTCGAATTCTCTGCCTATATTTTCTCCAACCTTGTCCTCCTGCTTCCCTCCTGGAGAAATCCTTGTCTTTATTCTGGGGCTCCCTTCCACTGGAACCTTTGTCTTTCTCATGCTTGGATCTTTCTAGTCATCACCTCGCTCCAGGATAAGTAATAACAGCGATGCTCTCGGTAGCACCCTTGGTTTCCTTCCTTTCAACACTGGTGCCTGATGAGGCTCAGAGGCAGTTTCTCCACTTCCAATGCTGGGTTGCTGCTCCTTGTTTCGCTCCTCTGCTGCTGACAGTGCCTCCCTCCCTCCCATCGACACGCCACAGGATGTTCCAAACCTTTCTAAGATCCTCAAGCCTTGGACTCAAACCTGAGAAAATCAGTGCTACAACACATAAAATGCTCACTTTTCCCCCAGAAACTCAACCAGACTCTATACCAGCAATTATCCTTTTGTCTCCGTGTAGCCCTGCCCAAGTCTGAGAGGAGCAATTCAGTTTTTTCTCTCCAAAGTAAATCTTCTACCAAGCATTGACATCATCTCCTCGCCCTAATCCAGAAGTCTGAGCTCACAGCGTGCTTATTCTTGCTCATTCCATTGGACAGCTCCTTTCCCTACATACCCGCCTGAGCTTCACAGACCAAGAACCAGGCTGGTCCAAGCCTCTCTGTGTCCTTCAAAATCGTATGCGAGGTGATTTTCAAACATATTCGGCATATGGAAACTTAGATCTATGTAGTTCTTCCAATATAAAATATATCTCTTTTTTCTATATCATGTCACAGGCTACACCTATTGCTTGTCAGACCACAGTTAACCAACTAAGTGGGATTTTAAAGGATTTCTGTAGACCAACGTCAGCTTTCCTTCGCTTTTGCTGATGACTTCTATATTTATGCATTCCATACAAAATTCTGGTAAATTCTAATACAGAGTACTCCTCCTCTTTATATAAATCTCTTACCAAAAGAGATGAGATCCCAAATCTATCCATAATGTATCTGTAATATACATGCCTGTAAATATTGCATGCACATGATTCTCTCAATAACCCTATGGAATTGGAATTGTTTTACCATGCCCACCTTACAGAGGAAGAAAGTAAGTCTCGGAGCAGTAGGACCTGCTTATGGCTAAGATGGTGGTGAGAAGTGAAGGCATAAGCTAAGCCCAGGTCTTCTGACTCCAAAGCCCTCCATCTTTATGCTACTTCCCAGCTTCCCTGTGACGTATCCAGCAGAGGCTACATTGTTAGACTATTCCACAGCAACATCCTGGTCTCCCCAGAAAACCAGCCTGTGTCTCACCTAAGGCACCGCCCTCCCTGAGAATGGGCAGAAATAGGCAAGAGAAAAAGACAAAACAGTTTGTCAAGTGAGACTTATATTTCATTTCATATTAAGTTTTTAGAATGAAAAACTTGAAGTGATTACTCAAATGATTTCTAATGAAAGAAATGTTTCATTTATTCTGACACCATTGTAGTGATCGCTTTTCACTTTCATTTTTAAGCATCTGTAAATGTGTTACCACATTTAAAATATTGAAGACCTGCTTTTGCTACAACTAAGAGAGAAACATGGAAACTAGGACCTTAAGACCTAAGAAAATACAGTTTCTGAACAGGATTAGGAAGTGAAGCATCTGTAGTGATGGAGCTAGTAAGTCTCATCTTATTCGATGCTGCTCCGCCAGCCAGAAGAGCTGCAGGGCACAGCACTTCCGTGACCTTCCAGGCAACAACAGGATAAAGCACCACCGTAAACTGCTGCGCTTTCCTAATCAGAAAAAAAGCTCAGATTCCACAGATTGCACTCAGGGATGTTAGCTCACTCTGAACACCTCAGGCTCACACAGTAAACTGAGTTAGCACCGCCGAATAAGTCTGCCTGGGAGAAAGGCGGGTCTTTTGAATTTAGCCTGTGGTTGGTAATGTTCTAAATTCTTTTTGTAAGTCCATTGAATTCCTTACCTGCAGAGATAATAGACATACACTGTATTTTCATAGGCCCACACAAATTCTTTCATGTCTTTCAATGTGTTCTTCTAAATATTTAGGTTTAGCTTTCTCTGAACTGCCTTTTAAACGTTCCCTTCATGGGCCTTTCCAGCTCTGTGTCCAAAAGAGCGAATGTCTACTGGTGGCTTTGTCATTAATATCCAAGGTACAATTTTAGATTACAATACCTCACTGCCAACATGTATTTAAAAATGCAGCTTCAGGTTTGCTGAACTCAGTGTTTATGATTAAAAAGTTTAAATCAAAAGAAAGCTCACAACAGGAAATATATTTTAGCAAAGAATATTTATTCAAAAACATTTTCTCTTACTTGGTAATTTCTAAATTCTACTCTTGTTAATGCTACTAAATCACAGTTATTAAACTGATATGGCACTTTATTAATATAAAATAACTGGACCTCTCGTGCCTGCATGCTGCAGATAGGAAAACCAAGGCAAAGAGAAAACTCTGTAGCAACTGCAAAGAAAGTGATTACAGTCTGCATTGTCTTCCCAGGACCCAAGGCAAATTCCTCCAATGAGGTAAAGATTAAACAGTGCACATTTTGTTTTCTCACCATCTATCCAGTTGTGTACCTCTGTTTAGATAGTTATAAACTGGCCAGAAATAGAACAATGTTTTTTCTACCCATTCTCAACATTTGTATCGCTTGATAGCATTCATCAATGAATGAGCCTCTCACGCTAGTTATCTTGATGCTAAAGGTGTCCTTGCCTCTTCCACTCCTGTAGGCCAGACTCCTGTGGTGGCTTCTCCCTATTGGTTTCTAAAAAGTTCATTTGTTTTTACAGGACCCTGCAACAATTCATATTCTAGATCTTCAATAGAAGGTCATCTCTTTATTGTTGTTCAAGGCCTTATGGAAGAAAGGGTAAAGGCACTCAGTCAAATTCCACTTAGAAATTTTGTCAGCATCTCTCATACTCTAATTGACCGCCTTACTTTTCTTTACAGTTCATGCAGTGAATACAATATCAAGGGTCTTTCATGAGCCAGACTATGTTCTGGATTCTGGGTCTGTAGTCCACAATAGTAAACTGTCTGTTCCATGCAGTTACGCTGTAGTGGTTGAATCAACAAATGAACAAGTAGATTGACAACATACCCTGTGAAGATACGTTGCAATGAAGCAAAATAAAGCCAAGTGAGGAGAGAGAAGTTCATGACTTATGGGGGTAGGGATCACCTCATAACTCATATGAATGTCTAACCACTCTGCTGTACACCGGAAACAAATACAATATTGAATGTCAACTGTCATTTTAAAAAATTTTTTAAATACCAGTGAGTCTCCAATTCGCCTTGCACCAATTACAGTTACATTTCCCTTTTTCCAAATGTTTCCTGGTCCTTGCAACTTATATGTGCCACTTATAAATTAAATACTACATTCCCAAATGAGAACCAACTTATTCCTGGCATTCTTTTTTGTTCTGGTAAAGGCAGTAACACTCTTCTAGCCAACTAAGAGTCAACTTTGAATTCTGCCTTTTCCTTTCCTTCTCTCATATTCAAAAACATGGCATGTCCTAGGTTCCTTCCCCTTTCTCCATTTATCTTGCACCCATTTTCCTATTTTCTTTCCATTCTCCTAATTCTAATTCAGGGTTCAATAATTCCTCTGTGTCCCACATTTTCTTGGGTTTTTTTTTTCATTATTTTATTGTTGTTCAATTACAGTTGTCTGCATTTTCTCCCCTCCCCTCTCCCCAACCCCATCCAAACCCACCTCCCTCCCTTGCTTCCTCCATCCCCCATGGTTTTATCTATGTGTCCTTTATAGTACCTTAAAACCCTTCTCCCCATAGTTCCCTACCCCCCACCCCGCTCCTCTGGCTATTGTTAGATTGTTCTTCATTTCAATGTCTCCGGTTATATTTTGCTTGCCTTTTTCTTTTGTTGATTATGTTCCAGTTAAAGGTGAGATCATATGCTTTTTGTCCCTCACCACCTGGCTTATTTCACTTAGCATAGTGCTCTCTCCAGTTCCATCCGTGCTGTTGCAAAGGGTATAAGCTCCTTCTTTCTCTCTGCTGTGTAGAATTCCATTGTGTAAATGTACCATAGTTTCTTCATCCATTCATTTGCTGATGGGCACTGCAATAACTGAGACCATGTACCAGGTGGCTATAAGAAAAACATCTCTCCTTACTTTGAATAACATCACTGTAATCAGTGACACAAGATATGGCTAAGAATATAGATAATTTCTGGAAGGAAGGACTGCTTAAATGTTTATACAATATCTGCACAAGTTATCAGTCACAAAGGAAATGAACTAAACCTTGAAAGATGTTTGCCGTATCTATTCTTAAAGATACATTACAGAAAATCAAAACACATTTGTAACTCTCATTGGAAAATATAGCACAAGTTGTTTTTGCTTTGATTATTGTTCATATCAGAATAATCTGAGAATATTATAGTTGGGGACAAGATGAAGGAATAAATTTTCTAGAAAGAACAGAGAAAAGATGCTGGAGAATAAATAACAAAGGGAGATATCTACAACCACAGAAGACTCAAAAGAAGAACTCTAAAACTTTTGTTAAATGAATAAGAACAGAAAAGCCTAAAGATTTTAGATTTAACCCAAAAGGTGATGCAAAACCTTTGATAACCTTCTAGGCATTTTCTGGAGTGGCATGAGTAAAAAACAGAAATCATTTTTTCAATATATTTAATAAGGAAAGTGAATGTCTGGCCTCTAGGCCCATTTTCAGCTCTTGTGTGGCCCCAAGCAGTCAAATAAATCTGTATTTATCTGTAAAGTAAAAGTAATTATTCTCACCCATTTCATCGTGCTACTATAAATATAAATGATATCACCTGAAATGGCTTTAGAAAGTATTAAGTGTTTTGCAGTTGTTGGAAGTTTATTTTGTTTTTATGTTTAGGAATTAAGGAGCTTCCTGATTAATAGAAGGTACTTTTTTCTAAATAATGCAGAGTTGTGCTGTAAGGCAAACATCTAGATGCCGTCACAATTACTTGGGGAAAGACCTGTCCGATGTCTTATGACTCCTGTTGCCCAGAAAAGGTGTAGAGTTCCCAGTAGCCTCTTTAGAGCCTGAACAAATGTGATTATATTAAAGAAACTGAAAGCAGACCAAAGTGGCATTACTGGTAGTCTAAAAATGTAAGCTCATCCCAGTAATTGAGTATTTTGAGAAAAAAAATAAGAGTTTCTTCTACCTCTGCTCTCTACCCATCTGCGCCCCAGAGTTCCGGACACGACTGAAGCATCGTTCTCTAAGCGGTGCCAGGTACTGAGTCCACTACACTGCCCACCATAGTATTAACTGCAGTGGCCAGCTGGGCCCATTTATTCCCATTTGTCTCCCTCAGATACTTAGGAAAACAGCCAAACAATTACTCAGAATGGATGCATGTGGAAAATGACCTCACATCATTTCACTGGCTGTGAACACAGGCACGTATGTAAAGTACAGAAAATATGCCCTTTAACTCTGGTTTAAATTTGACATCACCTCCCCTCAGCCATCAGTGAAATGGTAAATATCCATCCTGTTTACATTCAGATCCTCTTCTCTTTTCTTCTTGGTTCTGAATCACCCGCTATTAGAACCTCTTCCACGGCCCTGGCTGATCGGAACGACCAGAGCATTCGCAACCCTTCCATCAGAGCTTTAGCACTCTTCTCCCCAGCGGGGTGGCTGCAAGCCAGCCCTACCACCCACACACCCAGCAGACCAGGCTAATAGGAAGACCCAGACAACTCAAGAGCCATTTGCAAGACATGCTGAAGACAACCTTCATGTCCCTTCCGGCCTTTGCCGATGTCTTAGGAAGGTACACTGCTCCAGACTCAAGCTTTGTTTCCCATTTTTGGTTCTGATTCTATCCACTGGACTTGAAGATTTATCTTGGTTTCTTCAGGTTAGCCCTTGGTTTGCTCCATGATCTTTGGCTTATTAATACCATCGGCTTTTTTCTGCCATTCATTTGAAATTCCTGGGGGGAAAAAGCTATGGGAATATTTAAAAGCAAAAAAAAAAAAAATTAATAATAACAACTCTTCAGCCTGAGTTTAACTCGGGTCTCAGTGTCAGGGGAGGAGACCTTACTGTTTACATCTGCCCTGACCTTGAGCTACTCTCATCTACTCTGTTGTCCAGCACCGGGCGGAAGGGTGGCGGGGGGGGGGGGGGGGGGGGGCATCCTGCTGACAGGGAACCTCAGAGGGAAACTTCAATGCTGTGAAAACCTCTCAGCAGACTATTTCTCAAGTAAGTCTCAGTGTTCACAAGGCAAACCCACATAAAAGAATTTAGGCACTATTTGCATCAAATCCCCAGTAGTTTCTCAAAATATAAACTTTAAATATAGGTGCCATTCAATTATTACTCAGTTCTTCTGATACTGTTTATATTAGCTAATGTACAAATGTGGACAATTCAGAAAACAAATAAGGTTGGTTCTCTTTTCATTTATCTTCTATAAAATAGTTGGTATAGTTCCTTAGTTGTCCCAAATTAAACATTTTCTGTCTTTCTTTCTCCTGCATTGCATAGGCTTAGAATGAGTCCTAAATTTTTTCAGGGGGGGTTAGTTTTCTTTTTCTACACCATGTGACTCACCCAGGGCTTTGCATTCCTTATCTTATTTCATCCTTATGCTACTTGTATGAAATAAGAATTATAATTCCTGTGTTAAGAACTGTTAGGTGATTTGTCTTAGGTCACACAGCTGGCAAGTGGTCAAAGCAGTATTTGAACCCCGATCCTTCTAATACCAGGTCTCCGTTTCTTTCATTATACTATTTCAATTTGATGAGAAGGAAATTCTGCCTCGGAAAAAAGAGTTTTCACAGTATAAAGAAATGAGATACTAAACCACGAAAAGACATGAAGTCACTTTAAATGTATATTACTAAGTGAAAGAAGTCAATCAGATATGAAGACACACTGTATGGTCCAACTAGATGGCATTCTACAAAAGGCTGAACTACGGAGACAGGTAAAGATCAGTGGTTGCTGGAGATCAGGGAAAAGGCAGAGCACAGAGGGTTTTTAGGGCAGTGAAACTATTCTGTGTGATGCATATCATTATGCAGAATATAAAACACTGAGAGTGAGCCCTAATGTAAACTCTAGACTCTGCTGAGTTTCAACCCTAACGAAAAGGATGGGTCAACGCAGGTTCCTCAGTTGTACCACAGGTACCTCTCTGGTGGGGACGTTAGTAGTAAGGATGCAGGACAGGAGGTATACCAGAACTCTGTAATTTCTGCTCAACTCTGTTATAAACTTAAAACTGCTCTAAAATATAAAACATATTTTTAAAAAATAGGTTTCCCCACTAAACAGAGAAATATACATCATAAACTTTATGTTACATCACACTTTGGTCCAACCTCTACCTGTAACACTGAAGATAGTAGAAAGAAAACCAAAATTAGTTAAAACCAAATACTAGAAAAAGTAAACATACCTTAGGGCATTCTAATTCAGCCTGTATTTACCTTTCTTTCTCCTTCTTGTCATTGATTTTGTCATCCTCTCTGTTGTGTTCCTTTTATTTCCACCACACAACTTCTACATCCAGGAATGGAAAAGAGAAACCAGAAACTAAACTTTATCACAGGACTCTTAGTATTTACTGTTCCAGTTACTATTGCCGTAAAACATAGTGTGTAAAACAACCATTTACTATGCAAATGCATTCCAAGGGTTAAAAATTCTGACGGGGCACACTGAGGATGGCTTGTCTCTGATTTGTAATGTAAGGAGCCTCAACTGGCAAGACTTCAAGACTGGGCTGACTCAACCACTGGGGGCTAGAGTCATTTGGAGTCATTTTTCCTTACATGTCTGGATGGTGATGCTGGCTATCAGCTGGGAACTCAGCTAGCCTATCAGCTGATATTCATATCCATGGGTTCTCCACGTGGACTAGTCTGGGTATGGTGACTGTGTTCCAAAAGAGAGCAACCCAAAAGAACAAGAGGGGAGGATGTGACATTTTTATGATCTAGTCTTGGAACTCACATAGTGTCACTCGTAGCATACTCCATCATTCAAAGCAGCCACAGCGGTCTGTCCAGGTTCAAGATGAAGGAACATAGACCCAAACCACTGGATGGTAGGTGTGTCAGGATTACATCATAAGCACATATGGAATAGGAGATACGGTTTTTCACACTTTGGAAAATATGCCACAGTAACTCTTGTTATATTTTATTGTATCATAAATATCTAGGTATAGACTGCATTTGAATGTTTGGTTGTTGGACATTGCTCCACATCTTCATTTGTGATTGTCTATTTCAGATTATAAGCTACATGATGGAAGGGACAGCTATGTTAGGTTCATTTTTATGAGCTACAGCATAGCACCCTGTACTTAATACTCACGGTATATAGTGATATCACTAGTGCTACAATTGCTGATAGGTGCATGCACCTGAGCCTTCATTATTTTTACATGTGCAATGTGTTGCAGAAGATCTCTACACTAACCGAAAAGACATATAGCATCTTTAATATGCAAGTGAGTTCTGTTACAACCATTAGGACTTGGTAGCTTGAGAGAACTTGAGTTCTTTTTCCACGTGAATAGATTCTTGGAAAGCAACAATTGAATATCACCGGTGAGGGGGCGGGGAAATCACTACCTTGAGGGAACTAGTTTTTTTCCTCCACAATTAGTCACTTTCGGTTAACTAGATTATTAAAAGGTTTAGATGATGAATCTGTGTGAGACCTTCATCATGAATGTTTATCTCTTCTGAAAAGTGAATTAATGAAGGCAATTGTCCCTTTTCAGTTGATTTCATAGGTGGCTTTGATTCTTATGGCTATCAAGGGCCTCAGAAGACATCTCATTTACAACTACAGCCTATGTACATGTAAGTACTTTGCTTGGGAGGCATTCTTCAGGGATACTAAAGGGTGGTTAAGTAAACATTCTTGTGGCACAAAGTAGATGGCATGCACCTTTCCTTCAGCTATGCACTTCAGTATTTTCTTTTCTAGTCATATTGTTTTGACTGGGGTAAATTCTAATAACATGTTGTTCATAATTATTTAAAAACCTAACTTTTCAGAAATGCCATATCTAAAGTTACCTTTAGTCTTATATAAGTATCAACTACATGGTTAAAAAACACCCTATATAGTATATTATTTTTTTGAATTATCCAAAAGTTGTATATATTTAAAATGATATAACAGTGTAAGTAGTTATATGTAACTGTATAAACCTCGTGTTTTGGTTTTCCCAGGGTAGTCTCAGTTTCCGAGGTCATCCTGGTATAATTATGACCAGTTCCCCCTACTACTCTCAACAGTGTTTTCATTTGGGTGATGAGTGACAGGTTATCACTCTAGTAATACAAAGTGTTAAGTGATCAAAAACTGAGCAGTACTTTATCATTTTTCTGATGTGAAAAGTGAAGATGAAATCAGATATTAACACTGAAACTCATGAGACCCTTAACTCTGACACGCAAAAGAGCAGATATACAATCAGAGCCTGATTTTTATATCTGTGTTTAGGCAAATTCCCTTGGATAACAACTGATAACAAATTCTATATATCAGCATCAAGTGATATGCTGAATTGCAAGCGAAGATCAAAATAGAAAGTAAGATTCCAATTCATTTTGAAATGTGAGCTTCTCTCTTTGAAGATATGTGTGTGTTGTCGTTGTCCCCCACCATCGACCCATTCTACCTTCGGATGCTGGTAGTGTGCAGGACAGCGAGTGGATGTTTGGAGTACTTCTCCAGAGGGGTTAATCTTCATACATACCTTTGCAGCTTGTTTTTAAAAAGGGAATGATCTATGCATGATGCCTCCACTTTTCTTCGTGCCCTGGTGGTTCCCTTGGGAACACCACTCACACACAAGCCTCTGTCAGTTCAGACATTGGGCAGTGCCGTGTGTTACGTAAAGCATTCCCTCTGTGAACTGTCCGCCACCTGTCCCCTCTGTACTTCCCACAGCCACTGCCTTGAGTCTGGCTTTCATGACCACAAGTTTTCCGTTCCCTTGTCTATTCTAGAACCCTTATCCCATCTTCTCTGTGGCCTCCAAATGAGTCTTCCTGAAGCAGCGTGCAGAGCATTTTACTCCCCAGCCCCAAACTGCCCACAACTCCTGCTACCTGCTGAACAGAGTCCACGCTCCTTACCATAACCTGAAAGTCTGCCCTGATCTGGACCCAAGGTTTTTTTGAAATGTTATCTCTTTTCCTCAACCCTTAGTACTTTTTAAGTCCCAACCACATGCAGATGATGTTGGGACACACTCGGAAAATGTAATAAGAAGTAGGAATTGACCCCTGTCCTCCAGACGCTTATAATCTATTGAGGACATGAATTAGTCTGATATCTCCCCTTAACCATTGTTTGGCAGCCAAACTAGAATTTTTGCTTTCTGCAAATATAACATATATTTTTTCCAATTTTTCATGATTGTCCATGATGTACTCTTGACACAAGCATCTTTTTTTCCAAATTCCATTCTTTGAGTCCCCAGTAACTTTTAAATTATACCTTAAAATATAGTTCTTTTGTGAAACATTTCTTAATCTCTTTTCCTCTTTAATTCCATCTTTTCACCCCATACTACAGTTGTATTCTATTTATACCGTACCTTTCCTATCCTTCCAGACAGACTTGATAGCTTAAACAACACACAAAAAAACATGAAATAATAAATTCTCTACATACTTTTCCATTCTTCTCAATATTGTATTATAGCCTTATGTAAAGTATTCTATTAAAAAATAAAGACAAATTAGTAAGGAATAGTAGTTAAGATGACCTATTGAAGATAGATGGGCTGAGATAAAGTCCCTTATGACCTTGGACATATAACTTTATTTGAACCACTTTATTTATTCTCACCAAGCCTAAGTTTCCTCACCTGAAAAATAGAGATGATAAATACATCATATAACTATTCTGAATTTATATAAAATAATTCATGTAAAGTATATAAAGCATACGACACATCACATAGTAATTGCTTAATAAATGTCATTTATTAGTAGTAAGAACAATGGTCATGTTAACTCATATTACTCATGAAAAGACTTTATCAAGTCACAGATTAAGATCTACTACATTTTATTCCTGAAGGATTTCCTCTGTGAACAATATAACTCATGTAATACCAGTCCCAGTAGCATGGAAAAATACGTTTGTTTCGATAGCAAACCAGGACATCCAGAAGACTTGCAATTGCTCACTTCTGACAATAGCACATAACATTTTTAACACACAGCATTTTATTGTGTTGGTCAATAGGAATGATCAATAAAAATGATCAAGCTACAGTAAATTAGATATAACCACTTATGTAAGGATCTGCTATACTAATAACATAAGAATACTAATTATATATAATCAAGTATATTAGGTCAAGTAAAGCCTTTATAACATTAATGTCTTTCAAGGGGGAATTTGGCAAATATTTTACCCAGCATTAAATGCCTAGAGGACAAAAGTCCCTGTGATTTTATTAAGTAGAATACTTTAAATGCTAAACCAAAAGCAATAAAAATATTGTTTTCTTCCTTACTTCCAAGGAATAGTAAAATTATATGAGCTTTCAAGTCTCACTGTTCATAAAATAAGTTAAACGTTTAATGAAATTTGAATTTAGGAAGTTAGAAATAGTTAGAACATGTAACAGCAAGCCCATAAAATATGACTACTATCCCTTCCACAGAACATCTCCTAGAGACCTCAAAGACGAGGACACTAAGATTATTTTACAGATGAGGAAACTGAGGCAAGTGGAAGGAAAACAAGGTCACACAACTTGTCAGTTGTGCAGCTCCAACTGTCAACTAGTTTTCCAGCCCCCTTAGTTTAGTGTTCATTCCAAATTCATAGACGGAGTGTGGGTTTGCTGAGGCATTACGTTCCCTGATTCTTCATTTAACTTATTTCCACCTCTTCACACTAATTTAGCTGCCATACTTCCATCCCTGCCTGCACCCCTCCCCTTTTCTGTGTCTCTTTTCTTCCCTTTTGATTTCACATTATGCGTGTTGAAGAAGGAGGGCTTTTTCAACTTTGTAGACCTCAAAATCAATCACTGCAGAGCCACTTGCCTACTCAAATCCCATGAAAAAACAGAACTGATTCACACATAAACCTCACCCCTGCTGTGCGCCAGAGAGCCGAGCATCTCCTATATCTTCATCCTTCGGGGTGTACCTTCTCCTTTCAACCCACCATAAATAAGTCTCGTAAAGTAAGAGCAATTTAACATCACGGGCCAGTTCAAGCACCGCAACAATATTATATAGCAACTGCAAGTAAAAGCTGTTCCTTGGAAGGAGAGCAAACACTTAAAAGCAATGTGCAGTTTTAGCTGCGGGGCTTCCATTGTCCCCAGCAAATCTGCTGTGGCAGAAAGCCAGGATGGAGCTCCGAAACACTGCCTGCCTGACTTCCCCCACAGCCCCGTGCGCCCCCTCCTGACCCCCGTTGTCATCAATGAATAGACAGTCCTCTTTCTTTCCTTTTGTTACATTCTTGGCCTGTAATTCTTCAGATTACCTATAATCCATCTAAAAAGGAAAGTTATTATTTTTTCCTATAATTTGGTAAACCTCTTTGACACCAACAACAGCTATGAAGTTGTGGCACAGAAACATTCCCACGTC
This sequence comes from Micronycteris hirsuta, assembly GCA_004026765.1. Lineage (NCBI taxonomy): Eukaryota > Metazoa > Chordata > Mammalia > Chiroptera > Phyllostomidae > Micronycteris > Micronycteris hirsuta. The sequence continues at coordinate 111,690 of PVJI01002843.1, forward strand.
CACAAGTTCATTGCCTTGCAGAGTAGCTGCTCGACCGCAGCGGGCCTCTGTGCAGAGATCCGCCGGGGCTCCCGCAGCGTGACTGTGAGAAAATCCTACCTAGGGCATTTAGGCGGCATTTGAAAATATTGCATTCTTTCTGGCTGCCCAGTTTTACAGCAATACGTATTCATTGTATTTGTCCCCAGAAATGGATATTAAATTACATGAGTAGCTCTCTATCCAGTAAATTACCATAAGTAACCTCTACCTAGAAGGTTGCACTGAGAAAAAGGAGAAGAAAAGTGTCTACTTAAAGTGCAACTGGGCTTGGACTTTTTGGGGGGTGGGGGTAGGCCTTGCTCCTAGGTTTAGAAAAGTGAGAATAGGTGCCAAGTTTTCTCCCTTGATTAAAAACATTCTTTCTCTCTCTCTCTCTCTCCTCCCCCGCACCCCCTTCTCTCAGGTCGAAATAATACAGATGGCTTCATAATGTCAGCTCCTGGACCTTACAAAAAAACTTGTTTCGCAGTGGCCTCCTGCATTTTATGAAGAGCAAGAAGCAATGAGCTTAAATATATAAACATATGAACAAACCAAACATAAAGTCTCACATCCACTGGGACACAACTCACAAACATACACTGAGGCACATACCAATTCCACCTGGTCTCCTCTTTCTAACTGAAACAGATGAATATGCAGGACACGCCCATCCTGGATTTCCTGAAAGCAGGCTCCTTTCTCCCAGGCCTTTGGAAAGTTCAAAAGGAGACATGCTGGTGCCATCTGCTGGCCATCACTAACTCACTCCTCTGCAACTAGGCCCCTGGGCCTCTGCAAGCTGGGAACTCATCCAGGGCCTGGTAGCTTCAGAGTCCTGCCTCCTGCACCCCATACGTCTTGATAGCACCATTGCTATGTAGGCAACAAAATTGCAAAAACAAACACACACAACCTGCCATGATGACCTTGTAACCCAAGTCTGAAATGGCAGGTTGTTTGCCCTAAAGGCTGTACCGTATATACTTGCCTTAACCCACCTAAGTTGTGCGCCCAAGAATCTCAGTGCAGACATCCCCGAGTTACTTCCTTTAGGCTAACACACTGCTGTCAATTCCGAATGAGTTCGAGTCTGTGTGTTTTATGTCAAAAAACAACACCGAATAGCCCAGCAGCTCCCGTGTGTCTGTGTACGAAAACTGCCAGCTGTCAGCAAAGTGCTTTACCATTGAGCCTCCACGGTGGCCAAAAAGAGACAAGTAACAATAATAGCAACAACAATAATCGTCATCTTTATTGTTCTTAAATATGGTCTTCGGATGGGGTTGGGTGGGACAAAGGAAAACTTAATAATCTACTAAAGTCAATCTACTGGAAGCAGAAAGCAGAAATGGCATAACACTGATTTTATTTATTGCACTCTAGGTGCTTTTATAAGTAACTACAAATGTCTTTTACTAACACAGAAACAGCTGTGGATTTCTATCAACTGAGGCCAACTGAATATGTATTAGCTATGTTTACTCTTTTATATCTAATTCCAATGGGAGACCCGACGTAGGTGACCTTTTTTTCCTAACTTCAGCGTATGAGATTATTTTTGGGGTGGGCGGGGGGGACCAATACTTACCTTGGTGAAATCTTTGAGATCTCTTTGTGGTGATCGGGGGATCCGTTGTGTGTTAGAGTGTATTTTACTCCTCCTGTATTATTGTGGCAGAAAAACTGTGCTGTTAACGTAGTTGGCAACAAGATGCCTTTGGAAACTTAATAGTAGGTCAATGTGTTTATGGAATATTCTGAAATTCTAGGAAATTTTGTTCTATATATTCAAGCATTATTTGGTTTTCATTAGTGGAAAACATAATTAGCTCAGGCTTGTCAGGAACTCAGATGAGACATGTTTTTTCTTGGATCCACCTGAGACATTAAAATCAAGTTTTTTAATGAATATACCATCTTTAAATGCAGTGAAATTCAGACTTGAAAAGTCATACATTGGCATGGAGCAACTTTTTCTCTTGGTTTCCATAAAGTTTCAGTTACCGGATTAACCTAGTTTGGACCTTATCCCATCCAGAGCTACATAAACCAGTCCTATTACTGTGTTGCATGGATATCTATGATAAACACACAGATACATTTGAAAATGATAAAGGAACAAAGTTTACTATTGGAACATGAGCTACAAAGAAAGATTCCAACTCTTGCGCTTGAATTTTCTCAGTGGCTTGTGTATATTTGTCCATACATACATATATAAAACATACAATTATAGACATGTCAGTGAAACCTCATCTAATGATTTTGTAGTGACATGCATGTTTAATATATGAGAAAAATATTTACCAATGTATTGTCCTTTGATTCGTAAAATAGAAATACTATACATGGCAGAACCTACTCTAATGTAACTATTAATGTACTTTTAAAATGAGGTTTCACTGTACATCCATACTGCGATCAGATCCCACCTTCTAGGACATGTAAATGGATTGGAATTGAGATGCACAGAGAATACACCCGCATATTCCAGCTTTAAGTTGCAGCCAACATACCACCTAATCACTACTATCATCACCACCAAAATTTTCAAAAACAGTTGTTGACTACTAGAAAGTAATCAGTGGACAGGTCGTTTTTGGGAGCAGTGAGCACAGTAGTGTGATTCTATCTGGAAGAACATCTCAGTTGTACAGCTGTATCCTCCTCAAAATCTGGTGAAGAATGCTATTTTTCTAGGCTGAGCTTTTGTTATAAACCTAATATTCAGAAGGCAAGAGTTACAATCCTGATGTGTCTTTTTCTTTTCTTTTTTTGCGTTTGTTAATTCTGAATGTATTTTTAACAGAGTGATTTTTTTGACTTACTAGTGTAATTTGCATTTTAAAAATAAATGGAAAAACACCTAAGTTTCAGAGCCGTCCCTGAAAGCCCCTGCTCCTTCTCACAGTGCACTTGTCTATATCATTGACAGGAAAACCCTTCGAACTTCACATGAAGGCAGTGCTGATACCTGTCGCGTGCCGTGCAGGGATGTGTCAGAAGTAAAAGAAAATGCCAAGTCATGGCACCATTTTAGCTCAGTCATATAGGTAACACGTGTTTTCATTATCACCTGTCACTAACTTTTTTTTTACAAGACTGCCTGGAGTAATCTCATAATCATGTGGAAAGCTCCCCCGCCCCCCAACTTCTATCTCAAACTTAGAGTTACCATCGGGCTATTACCTGACAGAGGTGTTAGGGCACTATATTAAAAACCTTTGGTTAACATAGGTAGGTTTTTTTTTATTTGTGTACATTTTTGTACACACATAATTTAAAATGTTCATTTATTGCCAAGTTGGTGACATAGTCTTTGATAGCTACTCTAGTGAAGCATGTTGGGGTAAGGTAAACCATAGAAAAGGTTAACCCCTCAGGGGTGTAGGGGGTGGGCTGGACGGGGAAGGGCAAAGAGGGAAAAATTGGGACAACCGTAACAGAACAACAATAAAATTTTTTTTTTAAAAAGAAAAGAAAAACAAAAGGTTAACCCCTAGCATTTGTGATTGTCTAACAGTAATTTTTGCTGGGGTTCCTGTCTGGGCTACCGGGACAGAGGCAGCTGACTTGGGCTGCCGTTGAGGGGGGCGGTTCTTTCTCTCACTGCACATAGACCCCAGATGCTCAAGTGCCCACATTGATCGAAAACAAGGAAAACTTTGAGGCAGCATTTCAAGAAGCTGAAGAGCAACTTGTATGTGGTACCTAACTTATTGGCCACATGGTGAGAACCCTGTAAAGACCAAGCCTGCTTTTCCTTTTTCTCCCTGTGTGAAAAGCTTGTTGGTGCATGTTTGCAGAAGTAGGAGTGGCTGACGGTTGGCTTGTTGCTTCACGCTGGGAGGTCAAGTGCACGCAACATCTCAGTGGACTATAAAGAGACAAAAGTCAATAGAGCAAATATACACACACATATATACATACACCCTAAAGGAAAGATTCCTTCTTCTGGAGTTCTCAGTTACATAGTGTGTGCATTCGGTAAATAAACACTACCAAGATCTTTATTTGGTGACTAATAAAAAACATGATCCCTGATACAGTGAGGCAAATGTGCAATTTTCCATGGTACTATAGTAAGTGAAGCACTTAAACTCAAAAATACAAATTTATTTTAAATATGGCACATTGTAGAACAAACTTTTGAGAGTCACCCTATTTATTATAGAGACAATAAGCTAAGTCCCATAGATGTTAAGAAATTACTCAAGATTTCCATGTTTCTTAAAAATGCAAGCAGCTCGCTATTCTACAATAATCCTACAATATGTGTACTCTGGTAAGAATAGAATAAAACAAGTCCCAGACCCTATCAACTGACCCTGGACTGTGTAAATTAGAATGAACCCTGATAGAGAAGACTCTAAGATAGTAAAAGATCATAAAATGCTTCTGAATTATTGTGTACTAGGTTTAGTATAGTCTCAACATTAAATATGTTTTGTTATGTGGTAGTTTTTGTAAAAACTAATAACATACCCATATGTAAATATACTTATATATATGCATATATATGTATATACACATATATGTTCCATATTAGGCAACTAATTGTATGGACCTTCATGGGTAGAAATTTTCTAGCATTTCTTTTATATCACATTTCTGAATAGCTAATATTAGAGACATTAAGATTACTGAAACTTGCCCATCTTGAATACTTCCTGTGATTGTCAAGACAATCTTCCCTCAGACATTTTATCAGTCTAGGTAAATCTTGGCACTCGGCACTTCTACTCAGGAAGCTTTGATATCAAGATCCTTACATCACACACACAAAAAAAGGCCTCAGTTATTCTCATCACGTGCAAATCTTTGCTTCAGATTCATGTTCAATTCTCTTTTCATTGTACTACATCCACCACCCACCTACTCTCAAGAAGGGAAAGAACAAAATCTGTGATTGATATATTATGTCCAATTTTAAACATACAGCATCTTGAAACAATCACTTTGAGAGCAAAATCTCTAAGACATGTATGTACTCTTTGGCTTTTAAATTGACAAAAATATGAACTAGATAATACATTCAAGGGTCTCACTTACCACTGAAACCTGCCCAAGGATCATGATAAATGACTGCCAGTGACAACAAAGAAAACAAAGGTGAGTGAGTTCCTCCTAAGAGATAAAAGCCTATCTGTTTATATTCTTTAGAATTTAAAAAGAGTTTTTTTTTTTAAATCCTTAAACATTATAGAGTGTAGAAACAAATGAGCTTAAAATTTTGATGGGCAATGAAAGTTGATTTCTGTAAGATAAATTCAGAGAGGAGTTACATGTGGATGCTCTGACTCAGTCTAAATCATTACTAAAACTAATGTAAGCCTTCTCTGTAATGAGAGCACAGAATTGTGGCATCTTAGTAATAAAACAAGTATATTTTTTAACCTCTCATTCTACCCTCAGATGAATTTAAGCTATAACTGCAATGGAATAAAACAACTCCCCAAAAGATTGCAAATTGATGCTGTCACCCCAAGGATGATGGATTGATTCAATTAATCAGTAAGTCTTTTCTAAGAGTCCTTCAGGGAGTTATTTACCAGAGGCATACCCTGTTTATTCCTCTCCCGTGCGCCTGTCATTTTTCTTCATTATTCTTCTGGTTTTACCCCTTATATCCTTTGGGGATATGTCGATCTCCACGTACCGAGAGCTTTGGCGCACAGCTGTCTAGACATAAATCTTCCCAGCCTCAAACTGGAGGCCACCTGAACACCTGTGCCTCTTGTCATTGTTATCTCAGGCTGAGCAAGGCTCGCTCAGGGTGCGGTCAGGCAAATGGAGACCGAGTTACAAATGATAAGTCACTGGGAAAGTACCAAACTGAGTGAAGGCAATGAAAAACCCTCCACTGGTAAGGAGGTAACACTGTGCCCCACACGCTGTGGAAGGACCCTTCCCTTCTCCAGCAGCAAGTAGGTGGGCAGGAGGCAGAGGCCTTCGAGGCCGGGGGCTTATGCTTGGATTCACGGAAAAACAAAACGTGGTCAAGATTGTGTTGTTTTGAGTGATGGAAGGTAAATATTCTTAAACAAGAAATAGTTCCATTTCTAACGCACGATCATCTGTCCGTTCAAGTTGCTGAGAGCAGTGATTCAGGAGGAAGAGGTCCGTCTCACCTCAGGGGTCAGTCTTGCTGTCCGGGTTGCCTGCATGGGGTGTGGCCCCTGCAAAATGACAACATAGGGCCCCTATTCAAACATTACCCTTGTTAACAGCACTAAAATCTAAAGGCTTTTCCTTTACAAATACTTTATCTTCAGTCAATGTAAATGAATGTGCTATCAGTCACTCCTGGCAAACGCATCAAAACTGATTTTTTATAATTTTTAATTTTGAGAAGAATCTTCTTGTTGATGCAACTTTGAGAAGACTCTTCCTGTTGATACAACTAGAGCTATAAAGAATATTTTATTTTATAAATGATTACAAAATTAGAGTAAATGTCTGATAAATTATTTTGAAATATAAGTTTTTGTCATTTGAGTTAACGGTTCACAGAATAATTTTTCTAAAAAGATTTAAATCCCATAAAAGTTTCATTAAATTCTGAATTTAATAGTAAATAAAAATTATATAGTAGCAATTTAGTGTTTTTTCTGCTATTTCTTGTAACTTGTAGTTGTTCAAGAAGCCAAAATGGCTTCATGATTTCTATATAATTGAAAATACATGTGTATTCTTTTGCTGTATCTTCAATTACAAGAAAAATACTTTTGAAATTGCCTTTCTCATTAATAATTTGTTCATCTGAAGTATCATGCGAAAATAGTTCTTTTCAGTTTACTGCTAATACTACAATCTGTTTTATTTCTATGTGTAAGTCTATGAATATTTGTTTTCAAAACCAGAGACTCCAAACTCTGAATAATTTTAATAACTCTAACAATTCTAATAGCTTTGATATGCTCTGTTGCAATGTCTGTGTGTGTGCTTTTATCCTGTAATAACTTCCTGGCAAAGTTATGCCTGAGCACCAATGGCTCCTGTCCCATCCCCGAGCCATGGTTAATAGGAGTGCAGAAGCTGCTGGGACCGGCCCTCTTGGAGTGAATGGACAGGTTGGCCTCCCACAGTTTCCACGGCTGCCCAGGGCCCTTGCTTTCCCCTGGGGCATAGCCGCCAGTTCTTCCTGCCGTTGCTGGGGCCACTGTCACCACTGCCAATCTGATCCCAGGTCTCTCTGCCAGCACAGGGGCTCCTCTGCCTGCCCTGAGGCAAACCAGGCCAATTGCTCGGCAAGGTGCGTGCTGTGCCCAGGGGCTGAGCCACTGTCAGCCGGTACTGACGCCAGATCACAAACACTCACAAGGCTGTCCCTCCAGGGCATCTCCTCTGCTCCGCACATGCTCAAAATGACATATTAAGAATTTCATGAAGACTATAGTAGAGCATTAAACCAAACCTGGGCTCCTCTGAGCATGGGGACCATTGTGTGATGGCACACATCATGTGGCCGTGAAACCAGCCCTGCTCACTACACAAGCCAGGAGTAAAACACTCTTCTGTCCCAACCCCAACTTCAAATGCACCCCCATTTCGTTACTGGCATAAAATCACTGCATTCATTTCCTATTGCTGCTGTAATAAATTACCACAAGTTGGTGATTGAAAAATATCACAAAAACTTATTAAGATAATGTTAGGGAAATCAGGAGTCTAAAATGGGTTTCACTAGGCTAAAATTAAGGTGTCGGCAGGATTTTGTTCTTTCTGGAGGCTCCAGAGAAGAATCCATTTCTTTGCCTTTTCTGGATTCTAGAGGCTGCCTGCATTCCTTGGCCAGAGACCCTTTTGTCCATCTTCCAAGTCAGAAGTGTAGCATTTTCTAGTCTCTCCCTGACACTATGACTGGCATCATCCTGACGTCTCCCTCTTCACACCGACCCTCTTGCCTCCCTCTTATAATGACCTTCGTGATTACATGGGATAATCCAGATAGTCTTCCCATTTTAAAATTCTTAAATTAATTACACTTGCAAAAGGGACTATAAAAACCCCTTTGTCATGTAAGAGAACACATACCTCGGTTTCAGAAATTATGATACGGCATATTAGGCAGGCCAGTATTTACAGACCGTAACACCTAAGTCTCTACCTAGGTGCTCCCCCACACACCCCAGTCTCAGATGGTCCTCCTGAGAGTCAGCCCTCCTAATTGCTGATATATAATTTCATGTAGGATATTTAAAAATGTTTAGAGTTCAGAGAACTACTTCAATTAACATCAAGTCCTCTGCTTTGTAGCAATAAGAGAGCCCAGGAATTCTAAGGTAGGACAGAATCTTAAAGATGAGCTAGTCAGCTCCTTTTAAAAAGGAAATTGCCACGTCAGGCTGAAGGTGCCCCGAAGTGGAAGAGTCACAGTGAGACTCTCAGGCCATTGTTGCTCTTTCCACTGCGTCGTATTGTTGCTAATAATTTGTAAAACCCAGCTCATCTTTAGTCAATCATTTCTGAAGACTGAGTGTGGCAAAAGAAAAAAAGCCTCTAGAATGGATTAGCTGTGATCTATCTACTTTAGCTGTGATCTGTCTACTTTAAATTTTTACAGGAGTTTTCTATAATATATAACATCCTTTTGGATTCACATCAACTTAAGAAATTATGACATGTGATATTAAACATTGTTCACAGAAGTATAATATAAATTGACTTTTAATTCATTAACTAAAAATAATACAAACACACATTAAAAATATCAATACTCAAAAATGTATAAACGACAAGCAAAAGTCAGCTACCCACAGACTCACCCTATTTCCTCTCCCATTTTATGTGTCCTTCCAGAAAAGAATGCCGGCTCACAGAACGGCACACGCATATACTGTTCTTTGTGTGTGCTTTAAGGACGTCCAGAAATGAACGCTGGCACACACTGCGCTTCACGTTCGGTCTCTAGTTTCCCTCTGCCTCTCCACCTCACGCTTCTGACGAGACGCAGTGCATTCCATTACATCCATTGCATGGAGCACCATCATTTATCAGCTGCTCCTCTGCTGGCCAGCAGTAGATGGATTCAACGGTTTCATCTGTTCATTTTTTTAGTCACAAAGGGCTCCTTAAATTTTATTATTGTTATTGATTTCAGAATAGGGAATATATGCACTATTTCTTTCAGAACAGCTAATATGTGCACTTAGTTTAGAAAGTTCTCTCTCATACCCTTGTCTTTTGACACCAGCTTTCTATTTGAAAGGCAGCAGTACTTATACAATTTTGAGGTGCACCTTACTTTGTTTTACTCAACAAAACACCGTGAAGATCTTTCCATAGCAGCACTCACAGTCTTTAGTGAAATCTATTTCACATCCTTTAATTATCACCAGCTCTGGGAAGAACTGAAGCCTTTTAAAGAAGAAATTTAGATGGGAATTTTGAGGAGGTTTTTATTTTCTAAATATGAGAAATGTGCATTTGTTTATGATCATTCAGATTTTATTAAGACAGGCAAGACTGATTAATAAAAATCTATTCTGAGGCCAACCTACCACCTATATCAGCCACCCAGGGGCCCAACAACTCACAGCAGAGAAACTTTTTCTGTGCTTATCCTAAGTGCTCTCTCCAGCAACTTCAGCATATTGACAATTGCTTTGTCTTCAGTGAAGACAGAATTGCTGCTTCTCATGCCAAAAATGGTGATAAAAATCTGCCATGTCAGTTTTTGCTTGTTTCTTAGTATTTCAAAATAACCCCAAACTTTGATATAACATTTCACAGCATTTGTAAAAAGAAACATTTACATCCAGAAATAAAGGCCAAGAAGACCATGCATGGGTTCTTTCCAGGACAGGGCACTCAGACGAGGGATGCATTTACTGACAGATGCATGTAGGACAAGTTGTGGTCCACAAACGGTACACAAGCTCCTCTGTTCTCACCAATGACAGGAAATTGATCATGGAGGGTCTCTGGAGATTGTACATGTATTCAAACTGTGATAAGGATTGTAGTTAAACAGCATGTTTGATTCCAAAAAGGATTTATAACATTTTTTTCACAGACTTTAGAAAATGCTTGAGTGCAATTCTTATAAAGACAAGCTTTGAAATATATCACTGTTCTCTTTGAATTTCTCATTGCATAACTACCCACTTTTCAGAAATAATTTTTTGCTATAATATTCTCACATATGCACCAGACATTTCAGTTCTAAATGTTCATTAACTTACCCAAGTGTAGTTGAAGAGATCTCAAATTTTCCAACTGGGATTATTAATGAAGTTGAACCTAACCTATCTTTCACAGCTGCATAAATCAAGTGAGTTGAGGATCTACTATGTACTATAAGTTTTGATGGGATACTAAGGAGTTTTAAGACTAAGATATCTGCTTCAGTGAACATAAAGGATTAATAATGTATGTTAAATATGCCGTGAGTATGATAGACATGCATGCTGATTGGAACCGCTTACGGTTAAAATATGGCCTAAATTTCAATGATTTATTTTTTATGCATGCTACCGTGATTTCACTAAGCAAGGAAGACTAACTGGCTTCAGTGAGGAAAAGTGAAATACCTCTGACAATGACAGGCACTTATATTGTGAAAAACTTACAAATTGTTTATAACCTGGTATAGTTAAGAACAAAGTAGTCAACTGCAAGAAAATATAAAACTGATTTTCCTCTCATTTTTCTTCTATCTCATCTTGCTTACCTCTCTCCTCTAAAAGAAAGAATGAGACACCAAAATAATTTGCAATTATGCAAAAGTTTTCTATCTTTTTGTATTGTACTTTCAAGCTTGTTGAAGAACCGGAAACCACCGTCCTGGTTCCAGCTGTATGGCGCCAAAGGCTTTGACCCAGGTGTGCATAATCTAACTATTCTTAGAGGACTTAGAACACGGAGGCTTAAAATTAAAAATGAAATGTCCCCTATTTTAAGTATCGGGAAAAACACATATGTTAGACACACAGGAAAAATGAAAGTCTGAGAAGCTAAAGTGCGTGTTTTTCTTTAGGTAGCAAAAGCGGTCACTTCAGTTTAGTGCTACAGCCGTTCCCCCCTCATGGGGGAGGGGATGGAATATGTTCCAACACCATGACACCATGACACCGATCCAACACCCCAGGGTGCTGCTGAGTGACTAATGGGCTGAACTATTCGGTGCCGGTGTATGGACAAAGGGGTGATTCACAGTCTGGGCGGGACAGCATGAGATTTGATCCTGCTGCTCTGAAGAATGTGTAAACTTACTAACTTTTTATTTCTGAACTTCCATTTAGTGTTCCCGGGCCCAGTGTACCGCCGTCGGTCATGGGTAACTGAAACCAGGGTGAATGAAACTGTCGACAAGGTGGAGACTATGGTAGTGCAGTTAGACCTGGGTGGGAGCTAGTAGATCTACAGTTATGTCTGAATCGTGAATAAAGTGCGTTTTCACCACTAAGTGCTGTTTTATTCTCATTTGAATTATTTCGGACACGTGGCCTCTAATGGTGGTCACTGAGATTTTCCAGTGCACGTGGGCCCAGTGCACGGATGGACTTCAGATAGATGCTAAATATCTGATGTCCGGCTGCTCACCCAATTCAATCTCAAACCCCATCGCCCTTCTACTCTCCTAAACCTGTCCAGTGTACGCTTTGGAAACTGCAGATCTATCATAAGCAAACTCTTCTATATCCTTAAACCCTTCTTGAAATACGCTCATCCGCCTCCTGCTCTGTATTTCAGTTTTCAAATATTGAGGTCAGAAGCAACACATGGACTGCAGGAGAAAGCTGCAGCAGCATCTTCTTCAGCCACCCCTTTGCCTCCAGACTTCTCGGAGGTCCACAGTCAGCTAACCAGGAGTTCGGGCTACTGAGTCAGGCAGCTACCATGGACTCCATGTCCAGCCAGCAGTTTGTAGATGGCAGCAAAGAGGGAGGTGCTGGAGAACAAAGTCCTGGCAGCAGGAGAGCCCCAGCTGAAGCTTTGTGCAAGCATCTACCAGTGGGTCACCTGGCACAGAGGACAGCTTCCTGGTCGTGACCTGTAGCCCAGAGGTCGTACTGGACCCTCCGCTGGATATTTTTGTGCCCCAGAGTAAACTACACATGGAAGGAATCCCAGGCGTGAAGGTGGGTGAAATAGTGCAGTGCACCTTTAAGAAGTGTTCCCAGGGGCTGGAACCTCGTTTTATTCTGTATTGAGAGTGAGAGGCAGACAAAATAGAGGAACATGCAGAAGCTCAGATCAAAGAGAGGCAGATGCTGCAACTGTGGAGGTCTAGACCATCTAGCCATGGAATACAAACCCCAGAAGTGCCTTTCTGCCGGAGCATCAGCCACATGATGGTCTCATGTCCACTGAAGTTTCCAAAGGCCCTAGGGTCACAGAAAAGTCAGTCTACTTTCAGAGAAGGAAGAAGAATTCCATAGCTCTGCCTGCTGCCAGAGGCCCAGAATTGAGCCACAGTGGGTAGGAGCTATCATTTTGCCATCAGAAAGTCTCAAGGCTCAGGCACCAATCAGCAGTGGAGAAAGTGGAGTCACGAAGGTATGGGCAGGTTCGTGGCCCTGCGTCTCAGGCCCGGCCCACACCAGCACCCCCTGCCCTCTCTGTGCAGCGTGGGGTGAGGCAGAGTGTCACGAATTCTGTCCAGCAGGATACCATGGCAGCATGTAAATAATTTCACATGTAACATACTGGACTAGAAATTCCGGGACCACGCGACCCCTCCATTATCATCTTGGAGAGGCGAAAGTGGAGTCACGTGGGTATGGGCAGGTTCGTGGCCCTGCGTCTCAGGCCTGGCCCACACCAGCACCCGCTGCCCTCTCTGCACAGCGCAGGGAAAGGCAGAGGAGCTCTAACTGTGCTCTGCGCAGATGCACAGGAGGGCGACGAGGACCTGCCCTCTCAGAACCTGCGTGCAGGATCAGAGTCTCCATCGCCAGAATCTCCAGATTTGAAAAAGGGATAAAGTTGTTTTCCTTTTAAGAAAGAATGTAACAATATAATAATATTTCCCATGCCAGAGTTTTAAAAAAACCCACAAGCCACTACATTCTGTAGGGGAGAATTTCTTAGGAGTAAAGCAGGGGTTTTGCACATTATGTCTCCTCACAACACACTCTTCAGATAGGGTGCCATGAACTGCCCCCCAAAATGGGTTGGGGTGTTGCATTCCGGGCCGATGTGATTTCATTTGCTCCCTTGGATAACCACACCTTGGGTCCCACTTTCTCGGGATGTCAACCGCCCTAGCTGTGTGTAAATGGCCTATCTTGTACAGTTTTACTTTTTTCTTAATATAAATATTCTGGTTTTGTAATGTTTTATATTCTAATCTAAGGTCCTCATTTCTGCTCTGTGTCCTCACATACATGAGCAGTCTTTGGGATGAGTGAGAAGCAGCTCCAGGTCTTTCCAGCAGGAAAACGTTTTGTCATTGTTTTATTACTACAGAGGACAACCATTCAGAGTGCATAAACTGTTGAGCTATCTCCTTTTTACCAATGAGAGCTGGAGTTTCTGCTGCAGTGTCCTCTTGAAACCCCTTCGCCTTCAATGTTTCAGGGGAGACTAGATTTTAACTGTGTTGCTGCAGGCTTGACCTCCTTCTACTGGAGCGTTGCAAATTGCTCTGAGCAGGAAAAGATGGTGCAGAAAGGCTGGGAGAGGCTGGGTCGAATGAAAGGCATGGAGAGGAAACCAAGACTAGGTGAGGGTTGCCTAACAAGTGATGAAGGTTTCCTGTTCCAGACCTCCAATGGCAGTGTAACAGTGGGGAATTGTAACCCACCCCACCACTCTTGATACTGTTTCTGCAAGTGCTGACTCTGACTAGTATGTAGCTTGTAGATAAGCAGCATGTTTGTATAAGAATCCTAGGAACTAACTTCAAAAGATACAATCTCTGACCTTGAGTCATGCCAGCTCTGGGAGATTTGCTGACCTTCAACCACAAAGCAGGTTGACGTAAAGCCAGGATGATGCGCACCAAACCATCACTTGACCCATTTTGAGGTTCTTATCAGAATGGACGGTGCTGGTCTGCACGTAGGGAACTTTTCAACCCTCTCCCTTAGATCTCTTTGTTCTGCTTTCCCTCTCCCTCCTTATGAGAATCTCTGCTTGCACTGAGATGTTAGGATGGGCTTTGGAATGAGAGTTCCCCATCTACTCAGGTGGCCGGCACTTGAATACACTTCTTTCCTTCTCATCAGCACCTGTCCCACGAGTTTGGTGGCATGGCAGCAGGCAGCCGAACCAGAGTTTGGTTACACCAGGGCATAACACTCACTTTACACACCAGATCCATCCTTCACCCCGTTGTGCATAACACAACCTGGCTACCATGTGCAACAGGGTGTATGTGTATGTTTTTGTAAAAACTGTGATTTGGTAAGAATAAGTTTTAGGAATAATATTTCTTGTACCCATCTTTTGATGCCCATAGGTGGATATATGCAGCAAGGGCTAAAATTCTTAACCTTTACAAATCCCGGGCTTTCCCCCTTGGCTTCCAGAAACACCGACAAATAATGGCTTCTTTGCAGTGCCTGGATGCAGCGTCCTGCCCTGCTGCAGCAGGAATACTGAGAGCTGAAGGAGAACAGGGTTTTCCTTTTCCATGAACTCATCCCTCAGCCCTCTCACCTTTGTACCTTCTGTAGCAGTCACACTGGTTTTTCTGTTATTCCTTAAATATGCTAGGAATGTTTGCTCTGTTTATTGCTGTGTTTTCTGCCTGGAATATTCTTCTTCCATAGATCCACATGCTTGTCTTCCATGCTTCTTTATGTCTTTATATAACAGTGGAATCTTCCCTCAATGTTTCATATCTCCCTACCCTCTTCAATTACTTTTTATCACATATGATTAACATACTATACTTCTACTTTTTATCTTGTTTCTCATCTATTCCCCCAACTAGAATGTAAACTTCTTTAAGTCAGAGATCTTTATCTGTTCCATTTATTACTTTATCTCCAGAGCCTAGAACAGTGGCCTAGGATATCATTGGTATTAAGTTAAATACTTGTTAAATGAATAAACAAATCCTTTATTGTTAAATTATCACTCTTGATTTAATTATGAATAATATTAATAAAGAGAATGCATGTTCTGAAATCTTTATTTCCCTTCAAGTACTAATAAGTAAATTTAATATTGAATTATTAAATATTAAATTAAATAATTTGAAAAATAGGATGAATAAAGACTGAGTCAAGAAAACTAATTAAAATACTCAGTATTGCTCCAATGTGAGGTAATTTTGATTAGAACCAGGATAGCTGGCAAAGAGATTAGAACAGATGGGGGAAACTTGGTTTCACTGTGGGAGATGATAAGATGAGACAGAAGAAGGAATGCAGAGTCAGGAATGAGATAACACTTTGAGTTTTAGTTACTAAGAAAATGGCCAAATTAAGAATGGCAAACAAGTCGAGTTCCAAACAGATATTTAAAGTTGTGGAGCTGAAACTAAAAAAACACATACATAACAGAGATGAGAAGTTGAGGACTGTTTACTTAGGGATATGAGCTAAAATCATGAAAAAAAAAAGTCTCCAGAAATCTGAGCAGAGAAATACATAAGACCAGCCAGAGGCCTTCAGATATGCTTACATGTTTATGAGGAAAGAAGAGGAGGAGAATGGGACATAGGTAAGGAGCATCCAAGAGGTAGACAGAAATGAAGAAACTGCATTATCAAAGAAGCCAAGAGAGTGCTTTAAGAAGGGGGTGATGGTCCACAGTGATGAATGGCTTAGGGAGATCACAAAAAATAAGGTATAAGACAGCTGGTTGGATCTTCAGCTTAATGCTCAGGAGTCAATTTTAAAGTATTAAGATATATAAAGGAAATGGATTTTTTTGATAGATAGATAGATGATAGACTATAATCAGGTGTCAGTTTTCTATTGCATTTACAAATACGCATAAATTTATAACACACTAGTGCATTAACGCTACAGGGGTGGTATATTTTATGTTAATGTACTAATGATTTGGCTGTTAATACATTATGCATTTTAGGGGAGATAATGCAACTTTTTTCCTTTAGAACAGAGCTAAGTAAAACCCATTGAATTATTTCAGCATTTACATTAATTTCATTTGGAGAAATTAACCCCAATTCCAAATCAAACTTGAGCAAAAAGAAGCAAAACTGCTAAAGTATCCTCCCTTCTTCCCTTCTTCCCTTCTCTCTAGCAGGGGTGTCAAACTCATTTTCACCAGGGGCCACATCAGCCTCAAGATTGCCTTCAAAGGGCGAATGTAATTTTAGGACTGTATAAATGTAACTACTCCTTAACAGTTAAGCGGGAGCTGGGCATTCCCACCAGGTAGAAACAAGGTGCCAGGCCTGATAAAACAAGGTGGAGGGCCGGATTTGGTCCAGGTGCTTTGTGTTTGCCAGCTGTGTGCTAGGGAATAGCTCCTGCTATCCACTGAGGTTTATTGCTCCAAGAAAACACTAACATCTCAAACACTCTGAAAAGCAATAGCTCCAAAACTAAAATTTTAGTAGTTCTCTCATTCCCTACTCATTTATAAAAAGAAAAGGATTTTGGACTCTCCTTTCCAATCATCTGGCTACCTAGCTACCAGCAAGATTTAGACAGAGGGTCGGCAAAACATTTTTTAAAGACTAGAGACAATAAAGATTTCAAACTTGTTTACTGTACAATCCCGGTTACAACTACTCAGCTTTGCTATTGCAGCTTGAAAACCGCCATAGACGTGGTAAAAATAAATCGGTATAGCTGTGTTTTAATAACGCTTTATTATAAAACACAGGCAGCCGGCTGGATTAGCCCGTGGCTGTATGTTTGTTGTTTGCTGACTCCTGATTAGACGAAACCTATGTTGGAAGAGGGAACTATGACCTTGTAATGTTGTCTATACCAATACAGAGTCATAATTTTTTACAGACATAGAAGATACCATCTTCCTTTATTTTCTTCAAGAGTCTCTGGTCGTTGCATATTTTATTCTAAATATAAACATTTACCTGAGGCCAAATATTAAGAGTGCAAATAAACAGGCAGATAAAAAATATGCTGCGACCGTCAGATCAAACAGTGTTTATTCCTTCATTAATTTATTTCACATCTATTTGTAGGTTGCCTATGGTGTATAAGTCACTGTGCTACATATTATAAGGGATGCAAACATGGATGAAATTTTGACTCTTTCATTAGTAAGTTAAGAGCCCAACAGGGAAAATAACACATTCATAAACATGTATAATACAAGGTAAACAAGGACATGTATCACAGAAAAAATAAAGATACATTTTCTTTAGATAAGGAAGAAATTACTTTTGGCTGGTTTAAGGAAATATTGAGGTTTGCGAGAGCGTTCAGAGTCCCTTTTGTAAAGGAAATGATTTACACACCTGGTCTTGTGGATCTAGGCAAGCAGACATTAGAAAGGCACTACCAAGAGAAGAGGCATAAAAAACAAAGAGAACAACATAAACAAAAGTCCAATAGTTACTTATAAAGCACAAACAATGTGGAATAAAAATGAATAATTACTTTTTATAGGGCAAGAAGAAAGACTGAACATAGATAAAGCCAGGGAGTTAAACAGGAGCGTGGTGTTGGGTGTCTAACCCGACGCTGAGCTGGCTTCGACTCCTGACCACTCTGTGAATGGGTGCTGTCCGCCATGTCCCCTGCTCAGCTCTGCAGACTCCTGCCCACGGCTTCTTTTATGGAGCCAATTCATGTCATATTTGGTCTTCCTCTTTTCCTGCTGCCTTATATTTTTCCCAGCATGATTGTCTTTTCCAAAAAAAAAAAAAAACCAACCCTGCCTTTTCACAAAGTTCCTGAAGTAAGACACAAGACATTAGCAGGAATTAAAAAGGGTCAGAGCAAAGTGGATCCAGAGCAATCTGAGGCTCACACAGTTGTTTGGAGCACAATTAAAAAAAATAAAAATTTTACATATAAAATTAGTATGTCTTGGGAATGAGAAAAGAAGTCACAACAAATTAGAAACTTTTAAAAGCAGATAAATGATATGAACATCACAAAATGCAGAAGCTGTGGAAACACTTGGATTCCATGACTGTCTCACTCTCAGCTCCCTGTTGACTGGCTACGCACTCCAATCACATTTCCATATAACAAGGAAGAAAACGTAGCTTTTCCTCTAGCATAACTGATCCAAATTTGTTTATTATCTACAGTATGTAAAATTTCTTTCAGTTTCACAAAATATTATTGATAATGAGTGAATTTTTAGAACTGATTTGGGAGCCTTAAATTAGGAAATATCAGAGCATACCAAAGTGTTCTGTGCAGTGACTAATTATAAATATTCTTTGGATTGATGACAAATCAATCATGATTCACTGACGTCCTTGTATAGTGGCATATCATTAGTTTCATATTTTCTTTGTAGGAGGAAGCATTGTGTGTTAAGAATTTAAATCTTTTATCAATGTGTTCATCTGAATTGTGTCTCACCCTCAATCAGATTATCTAACAGTTCAAGAACCTATTTGTTGTTTTCTTTGCAACATATGCCTTTCTCTTAGTGAACTTAGAGGGCAGAAACCTCAGGTGGTAAAGAAGCCTTCAGTCAGGCAGTATCCGTGGGCCACTGAAATAACCCTGTGAATGATTTTAATGATGAATTATATATATCCACAGTTTGCTAATCTTACTACCTATTTCAATAGTCAATCATACTAGTGGCACTGAAACTGTTTTAAATGTTTAAAAAATATAAACAAAAAATGTACTATCTTATAAGGTCATAAAATCATCAATGTTTTTTCCTGATGAATAACAGAGTTTACCATGATATATTTTTGGTGCCATCTAGTGTTCAAAAGACTTCATAGACAAATAAATAATTTAGTTTTAATATTTTTGTCAACATATATTTTTTGGCTCCACATCTTAGTGATTCCTTCTAAGATTTTATATTAAATAGTAATAATAAAATGTATAATTATAAAGCCAAATGAGCTTACAGAAGTTAAATTCATTTTTATGCAATAAAATGAATTACATTATCCCTTCACTATTCTTATATGAGATGTCTGGTGGGACCCCAGCCACCATAAAACAAAGAGACTAGCTTTCATTAAAATGCAAAGTCAGAATGTTTTCATGGACTCTTAGGTCTAGAAGGATATGATTCAAACCATGTTAAATTTAAGTTGTATATAATACTTTTTAAATACATTTTTATTTTATTACTAACTGTATAGCTATATTAAAAGCAAAAAAAATTATTTAGCAAATTAATAGATTTTTTTCTCAATCACCAAAACAATAGTTTAAGCTCTTTAGTTTTGTAAAAATAACAAAGCTTTCTTGGTTTTTATACTTTTATCCTATAGCAAATAATACTAAATTAACAAAACAAAAGTGTGTTTAAATTATATTATTGCTATGTGTGAAATATAAAACTAAAAGTAAAAAAAATTTCTGCAAAGTTAATATGAGAAATAACAAAGTTTAGGCAACAAACTCATTCTTTCTCCCCCTCTGACTATGAATTCATGGACTGTATAAAAGAGCTGAGGTTACATATTATTAAAGTCATATTGCTCTTATATTCAGATGATGTAGATTGAGAAAGAAGTCAAAACAAATTACAGGTTTTAAAAAAGCAATGCATAGTACAAATACCACAAGATCTTTAAAATACCATAATATTTTTACCTGTTTTTAGTCTTGGCTAACTTTTTAAAACTCCAGGGAGGAAACTGCACTCCCTTTGTTTCACAAAGACATTTGTGAGGATGTGATTATGCCACACAGCAGGGACCCTCACAGGACAGGTCCTTCTAAGTGGAGGCGGGTGCTCACTCTTCAGTGCTTAGGAGGCTCAGCCCCATGGCCACCTACTCTGGGCTTGCCTGACTGCTCCGTCTGGTCCAGGCATGCACATGCCAGGAGCTAGCACACCAGGCATTATAGGACTGAACTGTTATAGTCCACCAGGAAGGCACGGAACTATAAGTTATTTCAGGAAGTCATTGATGGGTAGTGTGGCCTTCTATACCCTAGTCAACCTCAGGGAAAGAAAAAGAAAGCCAAGTGAACAGTGGCTGGCTGGAAATTCCCTTGATTAAAACAGAACCCTGGACAGCGGCAGTAGCAGTAGGTGTGCGGGTCGTTAGTGAGAATCTGTGTATATTGACAAGTGACACAGGCCTCTCTGACTGGGAGCCCAATGTAGTACATTATGCTGTGAATTTATCTCTGATCCATGAACATGTATTTTTTTCTCTCTGCAGTTTTCTATACCTTCTAGATAATCGGTAAATACACTCCGAGTGATTTCTCCCTCTAAAAGAGTTAGTGCAAATGAGAAAACTTTTTGTATATAGAAAAGCAACTTTTACCTCATTAGTGTCTGCTTAATATAGACTTTATTAAATTCCACCTACTAATTAGAGTAGCAATGTTAAAAGAGCTCTCCCAAAATGTTCCTTGAATTATTCATTTTTAACCTTAAAATTTATTCTGGCTGGTAATTCTTACTTAGAGTAGATTAGAACACTTGTCCTTAGTGAGCTGAATATAGAGACAACAACAAGAAAAATAATTATAAGTTTGACTTGCTATTATGTTTTGCTTTAAGCCTTCCATTAAAAATTGCTCCAAATGTGACATAATGGTATGATATAAGCAAAACTTTTATCATTGCAACATTTTCAAATCTCATATTATATATCTTTTTGTTTTTCCAAAATTGATTTCTAGGAATGTCACATGTATATCTTTTATTTTTAAATATTTTTTTATTTAGCCATCTATCCTATCTTCTTTTTCACATAGGACCATAATTAAGTAGTTGCTGACAAATGAAAAGTTATTTTTAAAAAATCGTCTATAGTCCCAACCACAGCTACATCCATTAATCCATTTCAATATTTCACAATGTTCTCTGTACCAAAATTCTTTTTAACAAATAACACGGCTGTTCTTGAATATACATAATTAATACCCAAGATAATTTTCTGAGTTCCTGTGTTCAAAGAAAATCAATATTAGTGCATCATTCTCTTTCATGTACGTGGAAAACACCCGGAAAGATGCCTGGTGAAGTTGGCCTCTCAGTAGTAACAAATTGTCTCTTTTTTCTAGGTCTTTGCTGAAAATCCTCTAAGGCAAAGTAGTTTATCTACTTAAATATTCATTTGCTACTTTATTCATTTAATATTGAAATCCTTTTTTGATTACCAAAAAAAAAGCTTGAGGCATTTTACAGATTTAAAGGACAGTTTTTAGAATGAAGCACAAAGGAAGGCAAAGTAAAATATTTAAATATTAAATAAACAAGAGCCACCATAAGAGGCAAGCAAATGCCTCCCACTCTGTTCATCTGCTTTGAATCTTTATAACCCCTCCCTCAGCTCTCAGAGCCTGGGATGCTTTTTTTTTCTATTACAATGCTCTTCCACCTCACTCCATCTCATCCCTTCTTTCTTTTTTTATTTTATTTATTTTTTGTTTATTTTATTTTGCAATATCAATTTTAAAATTGACATTCAATATTAATTTATATCAGTTTTAGGTGTACATCTTACTGATTAGACAATTAAACAATTTACCAAGTGATTCCCCTGATAATTCTGGTACCCCCCCTTGGCACCATGCGGTTATTACAATATTGTTGACTGTATTCCCTGTGTTATATTTCACATCTCTGAGACTATTTTATAACTACCAACTTGTACTTCTTAATACTTTCACCTTTTTCAACCATCCCCCATCACCTCCTTTTTCGTAGCTCAGGTAATTTCTACTCATTCTTTAGGTCTGTGGTGGGTCGTCTTTCACAGAAATGGCCACAACAGTGCTTCCTACCATGAGCTTTCCAAGAACCTTGCCTTTCTCCTGTTAAAAAGTAAACTCCATATCCCCTTCCCTTACATTTTGGCTGTGCTTTGTTAACTGCTATAGCTTCCGTCTGGCTCCTTCTCTCGAAGGAGGCTTGGATCTGGAGCCCAGTCGTTGTGCTGAGGAAGTCCAGGCTTTCTGAAGAGGCCACCTGTGGCTGTTTTGGCAGAGTCCCAACTGGAGTCCCAGCTCACAGCCCCCTGACTGACTGAGCACTCAGCTGATTCCAGTTCCCGGCTTTGGAACTCCACCCCACCTTCCTTCACCCCCTCCCCCACCCCCGACACACAACAATCTTCCCCTTGAGTCTCCAGACATGGATCAGAGACAAAAAATGCCTGCTATGCCGTGACCAAATTCATGACTCTCAGAATTTATGAGCATAATAAATGGTTGTTTTATGCCACCAAATTGAGCTGATTTGTTTTCCAAAAGTAGATAACTGAAAGAGATCTCACTCAAAGTTCCCTTCCTAAAGGAAGCTTCCACTAGCTGGGTCAGAATTTGCTCCATTACAGGAAAAATTTATGTTTATTTATGCCAGTCCAAGACCCTCTTTCCACTCCTGGAGGCTGTTTTCATATTAGCCCAAGACCAAATGAAATTCTACATTACATCTGATAAGAAAAATATGAGGATTGTAGTCAATTTCAAAAGGGTCAAATCAAGGGGCAGCAGCAAGATCTTTCTAGGTTGTAAAGGGCTCAGAACCTTGGGCTTAGAACAAGAATTATATGTCTCAGAAAACAGGAAGATAGACACAGAAATGTTTTATTCCAAGCTCACTCACAGTAACACATAGAACTTCAATGATGTGGAACTAAAATCTGCAAGGTTCTGGCCCACAGTTTTCTCCACAAATCAGTTCTTTGAGTGGGCAGACCTCACGTGCTCATAATGTCTTACTGAGCTCCCTAATAAGGGACAACACAAGGATCCACAAGAAAACTGCTATATATAGCATTAAACCACAAGGCCACACTTCTAACTCTAGATTTTTAAATCCATTAACCTAATTAAAGGCCTTCCTTTAAATGCAGAGCCAGTGGCCTATCACTCACCTTCCTCAAAGCTGGCATTCTTCTGCCTAATTAGAACACGAAGTCTTCCGCAGGACTCACACGTCCAACCCAGGACACGCCCACGGACAACGGACCTGCAGCTCGCTTCTCTTTACAGCCACACCCCAGGCAGACAAGATGGCTTCATGCAGCAAGCGTCCTCTTATAAGATAAAACCAAAGACAAAGTGAAGGTCCTTTCTATTCATGTTCATTTCCCGGTTCGGTTAAATGCTAGCAGATATAGCTGCTGTCTGTGCTTCACTTACATCCCTTGATGCAAAGTGACTTCTTTCCTGAGGGGTCAGAAGTATCATTACCTAGCCCCCAGCCAGCGCTGCTTGAAGGCTCTCTGTGGCAGATTGCATGAGCATCCTGACACCCAACTGATTAGGAAGGGGAGGACGCTGCTGTGTGGGGTCAGTTCCAAGTATATCTGTCCTACTAGGATAACACAAGAAATAACAGCCTGGACAGCCTGGTTCACTGAACTGCCCTTTTTGGGGGACTACTGCTGACCCTTTGGCACTGAATATAGAAACATGCCAAAGCTGAAGATGTCCCCCAACAGTAAAAGCAGATCATGTTTCAAGGTTTACTGCAGGGCTAGGTTCGAAGATGAAAATCTCTGTCCCACTATCTGGTACTTTCTGATCATTTTCATGTCTTTCGTCTTCCAGTCCCAACTTAAACAGGGCCTCAGTATCGCTCAACTCACGGGGAGAACGCAGTGGGGTTCTGCTATGGCTGGTAAACTCTGGCACAAAATGTACAAAAGTTTCCAGACTGCTCCGGTATAGAAGTCAGAAAAGCTCTCAGAACAAATAAAGTCATATTTTTTTCACTGTAAAACACTGAATTAAAACCCAAATCATTTTTCAGACTTTCAGTTTTTCTAAGAGAATTTCTTTTTTTTTTAAGATTTTATTTATTTAATTTTAGACAGAAGGGAAGGGAGAGAGAGAAACATCCATGTGTGGTTGCCCCTCACGTGGCCCCCACCAGGGACCTGGCACGCAACCCAGGCATGTGCCCTGACTGGAAATCAAACCGCAACACTTTAGTTCACAGCCCTTGCTCAATCCACCAAGCTACGCCAGCCAGGGCATGAGCATTTCTTTTTGAGGATGGGAAAAGGCATGCCCCAGTGCTCAGAGTCCTTCCAAGTGTATTTGGCTAGTAAGAGACAATTTTTAGGATGTGCTGGCTCTAAATGATGCCACTTAAAACAAGGCATTATGTGCAAATTCCAGAAACGTTCCCATCAAATAAAGAAGATCTCGAGTGTCAAAGGGCAGTTGGTTTGGGGACACCCTAAGCTTCTATCCCCGTTCTGAAGTTCTGTATCAGGAAGAATTACGCTCAAATTTTACAGACTTGGAGATTAAGACTCATCTCATTAACCCACGTATCCTATTACTTTGACTAAATAGAAAGCTGCACAATGAAGCCAACAAAGAAAATCACTACAAAAAGCACTACCAGTGAAATGTTCCATTCTCCGCACATTGTATAGTGCTCTATGTGCTGCGTACCATAGAGGTAATTCCATAGGCAACTGGCTGACAATAATTACTTGCACAGTTTGTACCTTGAGAGGACTCCATCGATGCAGTCTCCTCCAGCCGTGGTCTTCCTGCAAGGGGCACAGCACACTGGACAGGTTCCGCTCCCGGGGTGATGCTGACCTCGGCCAGGCTGGAGAGACTACACTGGGCTTTCCCTTACTCAGTCTTGAATTTTTTACAGTTGGGTCCTTCTTCATGCCTGGAAAAGAAATACATGGGGTTTTCCCCTTAAAACAGAACAAACAGCCCGGCTGGTGTAGCTCAGTGGATTGAGTGCGGGCTGGGAACCAAAAGGTCCCGGTTCGATTCCCAGTCGGGGCACATGCCTGGGTTGCAGGCCGGGTCCCCAGTGAGGGCCATGTGAGAGGCAACCATACATTGCTCTTTCTCCCTCTCTT